>JBAHVQ010087646.1:0-26558 GCA_036872915.1 Nanipora kamurai | reverse complement strand
AACTAAAGAGATGGAAAGACGGATTGAGAGAGAGGATGGAGGAACTGGGCCTTAAAGAACACGATGCCCAGAACAGGAAAAAATGGAGAAAAGGGATCTTAGCCACCGACGCCCCTCCATAAGGGACAAGGCGTAGGCGAAGAAGAATAAGAATATACTATTCTAAAGGGATGACATAACCAATAAATAAATTAAAGTTATTTACATAGAACAGATTAGATAGTAATTAGTAGCGGCAGTGTTTCTTTGTTAGCTGAGTGATTTGTTTAGGTAATGGCATTGCATTGTTGTCATCGTCTTCTGTTGTTTCCGTGTGCCATGATTCTAACGTTTTCCTTATTCTAAAATTTCCTCTGTCAATAATTTCCCCCCCTCTCAAAGTCAATTTTGTATCCATTTTTCCAAGCATGGGAAGCTATGTTTGAATCTTTCGCATAATTTTTAACATTTCTCAAATGCTCTTTTTTTCTTGTTTCAAACGCTCTTCCCGTTTCACCAATATATGACCAGGTACAGTCTGCGCAAGGAATCTTGTAAATTACATTCATCTGTTTGTCAAGTTCAAGTCTATGTTTTGGTGTAGGAGAGTGTTGTTGAAAAGTCCGTAATTGTTTTGTTGCTGCTTTTATGTCATGTCGACGAAGAGTTCTGGTTAGCTGTTCAGTTACGCGCTTGATACATGGTAAGGTTACGTGCCTTCTATGGGTTGTAGAGTCAACCATGTTAAAAAACATACCTACCAATTCTTCAGGTGGGAGTTGAGTGCGTTGACTTGGTGTCTGTCGTGATGTTGTTGCGCGTAAGGCGTTTTTGACATGCTGTAGCTCGTTAGTTTTCGTTCTTGGGTATTTGCTAGTGTAAGGGCTCGGTGGGTCAATGTTTTAGCTGTGCTGACCTTATGTTTCTGCTCGTGGTAGGAGTTGTAGTCTACATATCTGTCTGTATGAGTTGGCTTTCTGTAGACATCAACGGTGAGTTTTCCATGTTGTCGTGTGATGATGAGGTTCTGCTAAGATTAGCAATCGTACGTCACATTATTCATCAACTTTTTCATTATTATGCTTTTTTGACGTCGTTTTTGCTTGGCTTCCGCTTTGATTTATATTCTTCGATTATCAAAACAGTTATTTCCTTTTTTCTGAAATATAGTCCGACCCGAATGTTAAATCTGACTCTAATCCCAAGTCTCATTGTAACTCTCAAAAATTTTCAAAAACATAACGAAAAGTCAAAAATTGCAATATCCGGGCTTTGGTCTCAGGAAGGTCCGAACAACAGACAGAAGTGCTAATAACTAGACAACCACAAGGATTCCACCCAGCCTACAGAAGGAAACGGTTTAGTATGAGATTGTCACGTCAGTTGTCGTTCATAAATATAAATAACGTTTATCAGATTAAAAACAATTTACCGACCCAGATGACTTCAACGTCGACAAACAAGCCGACTGCTTTCCATATAATAACAAACCTTTTAGCAAAATAGCCCCATACCTAGAATTACTAGACATAGTATCCGTGCTTAGTCACGTCACAGGAGGAAAATGAACAATTCGTTTTGCCCTTTCAAATTACTTCTTGATTCCGACTATCATAAGAGTTGCTTGAAAAATAAGGCTCAGACATTAGCCCAGGCTTAGCTAGTTTTGCTATGAGTTGGCAAGACTACCATGTTCATATTAACTAATTAACTTTCTTCTTTACATTACAGTATCATTCAAAATAGAAAGAAACTGTCAGCAATATTCAAAAGAACCGTGTTTCTTTTTCTAAAAAATAGTCCTGAGAAAAGTTTCTTGTGGCAAAAATTGCGAATTTGTCAGGGCAAAACGATTGAAAATGGCGTTCCCTATAGTTGACCCCTCCGGATTACCGGCAAGATATAGGAGCCCGCATTCTATCCATAATAATTCTATACCTAATAACCGGATTAGCTCAACTTAGGAAAACACCACCTGAGACTCAATTGTGACTTGATACTGAAAAAGTTTTGCTCCGGAAAATGAGTGGGGTAACTCCATCTTTATATACATATGCAACATTTGCTTTTGTTTTAGTACCTTCACAATATACTACTTCTAAATTTAAGATCATGAACGTGTTTCGAATTAGTCCAGTAGTGTGGTATTTTCATGTAAGATAGGGATAAGTGTGTGCAAATCCATGGTTCATCTCCTCTCCCAGTTAAGTTCCTGTGGATCTTTAGATAAAGTAAGCCGAATGTATGAAAATTTTCACGTCATTCATAAACATTCGGCTTTCCCGTTACTGAATTGAAAATTAATTGAAAGGTCGAAGGAAAACTAGTTCGTCAATGAACATCGATATGTATAATAAACTTCCTACCTTTATCTGACAAACTTGACGCACGTGATTCTTGAACGATCAAGCTACTACTTTCAGCTATTGATGTAGTAGATGTATCTAAAACATTAATTAGAATGAATTAGACCTTGTTGCGAAAGTCCGGATTTTTATTTTAATTTGTAGACCTTGAAAACCTTCTTAGAAAGTACGGAGATTTTCAAAAATTATGTCATCTTTTTTAAGAGAAATTTGAAAACAACGAGTAAAACGATGGTTTATAGCGGCATACTCTAGTGGGATATATTAAACAATTTTCAACAATCCTGAATCTTGCAAGTTCGTCCAAGTACATCCGTGGGCCACGTAGAGCCTTTATGCCGCCAATCTGTGGACTGTTGGTCTAAAGTTAAAGTTGCTAAACATACCAATTTTTTAA
The DNA here is from genome assembly GCA_036872915.1 of Nanipora kamurai. Classification (NCBI taxonomy): domain Eukaryota; kingdom Metazoa; phylum Cnidaria; class Anthozoa; order Scleralcyonacea; family Helioporidae; genus Nanipora; species Nanipora kamurai. The sequence goes on along the minus strand of JBAHVQ010087646.1, from coordinate 23,816 downwards.
AATTTATATTTGTTTGTTATCGATAATTGCATTTTGGAACTATTTACTTATTTATTGTGCCATGCCGTACAAACTGTGGTACAACAAGGACTCAGAAGATTGTTTTCGATTCTGTTGAAGAAATCATTATGGAAAAATTACTGAGAAAAATTCTGTGTTCCTTCGGCTTTGTCTTCGATTATTTTGTTATAAATGTTTCTGACAACGTCATGGGATCTTAAATTTGATGGAGAGACGTGCCCCGAAAATTCGTTTAAAAAACCCGGGAAGACACAGAAATGCCAGAAACAATCCCCTTGATAACTATTTTTAGCCTTAAGTACCGTCTCAACAAATTGTTTAAACAAACCTTAAGCAAAGGCCGTTTCGCGAGAAGTGCGATTGTACAACCATAAGATGGAGAAGAAGTCTAAAACTAATAGAGGTCTTGATCAGGACTTTCATTATTTTAATTGTGACAATTGATTTGTTGACATTTGTTCAAGCCTTTCCACATAATACCTAGATAAGACCAGATAAAACCTAGAGGATTCATGGTTCGATACCCAACGGTGGCCTACTCTTTTTCTCTCACATTTCTCTTTTTATTTTCGCTTTCTAAGATTGTTCTAAATCACTTTTGTTTTCTTTCGGTTTTTCCAACAGTTAGCACGAAGCCCAAAAACTTAAATTTACATCAGCTGGATCATTTCTTGACTCTTTTTTTGTTAATCTTATTCTCAGACCTTAAGTTACTTGTGCACTTATGACAACTACTTGTTCGTTGTCATTGCTTTAAGAGAATTTTCTGGTGACAGTTATAATGTCCAATTATAATGTTCGTTTTAATGGCCTGGAATATAATGGTATTGCTGGCGAGGATTTGTTGTCTACACGTATTTCTAGTTAATGTACACAACGTAACGATAAAATAACGAAGATTACTTAGAAGTATTCATGGAAGATGGTCATACACATGTATATAAACGTAAGCGATATAGATAAATTGTTAACAAATGCATTAACACCTGAAAAATACTTGAACAGGCCTGTCAACTATTATTTCTATTAAGTTACTATTTCCTTTATTTTATTTGATTTATTTGCCCACATATACACCGAAACACATTGTTTTTATTTTTGCTTCTCCCCTTACTGTTATAAGCTTTCTATACACGTTCCATAGTTTGAGTTTTACCGTCTTATCTATAGTTACATACAATCAGTATGTTTGTGTATTGGCACATTAAGATGGATTATCACAGGAAGATAACGTAATTATAATTCATTATAATCCAATTAAGTATAATTATAATTTCTCCTTCGCCTCCTTTCCTTCAATAAAGGTTATTTTTTGCCGAATAAGTTTCCCAGACATACCAGCCAAAAATTGACCATGAAATTGAGTGGCGCTGTCCTATTAACACTGAAACTGAGACATACAAACAAGAATGTTCCAGCATTGTGGAATTTTTCTCGACTAGTGTTATCAAAAAATTTGTCCATCCCTAATGTTTCACTGGTCATAATGAAGTACTTTTGACGCAAAAGGTAAGCTTGTCAAGACCTCAACAAAGATCTATGTATCTGGATAAAATTTTCATATTTGATCAAAAACATTTCGTCAGTGCGGGGGTTTTATCAAAAGTAAAACGCCAATGTTCGACTAAATACGAGCTATTCAAAACACAGAATGCTCCATCTTTGGTACACCTTCACTAAAAAATCAGTTCGAATCAACTAGTTACCTAAAGATCGAGAAGATACTTTTCCCATTTGATTCAGTGTTTTCGTTTTTATTAGCTGTTACCGTATTATTTGGGACTTCTAAAAAATGAATAGATCATTTTTAGCCTTTATATTTTTTCGTCATACTCGCACGATATTTCGTTACCTTGATCTGCATTACAAAGACAGGGCACAAAATAACTAAACATTTTTCGTCGACTAAACTAGCCCATAACAAAGCGTATTCGTCCGTGAACATCACATTTTGTCGCCTATTTGTTTAAGATATAATTTTCCTAAATATATTTTTGCTGCATTTAAAGATTTTTTTCTAACTGTTGGAACTATATTCTACTCCAATAAAAATAGTTCCCATGTATTTAGTTGAAATGTTTTATCAGTACAATGATAGCTCGTCATTCTTTCAATCCCTTTTTGTCTTATAAGAATTAATCTTCATCGACCAAGCAGGAATAGCGGTTTCTTTCTCAATGGATAAATTATGAGCGGTAACACGTTAAAAATGGATGCCACTTTCTTCAGGGACATAGCTCCACAAAATGCCACCTGATTGTAAACTATTTGTTTGGAAATTATAGAGATCTTTGTGGTATATTATGAAAGCCATTTTTCATTTCATTATTCCCTTGCCAGTTACAGAAGTACAGTCGAACACCGAATTAATTTTACTTTCATTTGTGGCATTTACGTGAAGTGTAAAAGCCTTGGAAACAATAGTGTAGACAGTTCATCGGTCAAAAATCGCCAACGAACGTTTTGTTTCGTCTGCGATCTCTGATTTTTCACGAATCAGCTTAAAGGCGGCTTGCAAAAAATTCGTGAGCTTTGTTCCAATTTCTCTCCTCATATTTCTATTCGCTTTGTTTATCACAGGTCACCTGGATTGTCACAATTTTACGATTTTAGGGATTGAGTTATCAGGGGTTTTAGTTCTTGTGTTATTTCTGGTTTTCCTTGTTAATGCTGTAAATGTTAACGTTGTATGTTGGCCAGAAAAGCTAACTTCTCCAAAGACGGATCTCTGACCCCTTGGGAATTTCTGTCCTTAATTGCAAAGGTGTGTCAACCGTTCACTAACTAGATTTCTCTCGTATTCTCCAAATTCTCACTACGATATTGGTAACTCCGTTTTATCCGATCATTCCACTCCACTTTTTTCCTCTACCACTTCTTCCGAATGCGATCTCCTTTTACGACAAAGCTTGCTTGTTCAAAAACTCAATCCTTTTCTCGATTCTAACATGAGCTCTACCTCACTTTCTTTGTTCTGATAGCTGCACCATCTTCATGTGAAATTTGACATCTTTTCACTGAACAGTTTCTCTCAAACGCCAAATTATGTTGATAATAGTAACCTTATATTCAGTCTTTGCAACACTTTATTTCATTTTCAGACGATGTTGTGCTAAAATTAGCAAACATAAGTTAGATCTTTTGTTAATTTTTTCATCATTATGCCTTTTCGACGGGTTTTTCGGTTGGCTTCGATTTATATTCTTTGATTATGAACACAATTGTATGCTTTCTTCTGAAATAAAGCCGTACCAGAACGTTAAGTCTGACCCTAATGCAAAGTCTCATTCCAATGCTGAAAAAATTTTCAAAAATGTAACAAAAATTCAAAATTTGCAATATCCGGGCTTTGATTTCAAGACGTTAAGCGCGACTGACGGCAGTGCTAATCACAAGGATCCCACCAAGCCTAAATAAAGAAACTGTTTATTATGGGATCATCACTTGACGTGTCAATAAACATAAATAATGTTAATCTGATTACAAAAAATCTAGCTACCCAGATGACTTCAACATCCACAATCGAGCTGATTGGTTTCCATAGAATAACAAAACCTTTAGTGAAATAGCCCAGTAACATAGAATTACTAGACATACTATGCGTGCTTAGTCACGTCACAGGCCATGAAATTTAACAATTCTTCTTGCCCTTACGAATCTACATTGTTAGATTTATTTCTGGATTCCGAATTTCGAAGAATTGTTGACAGATATGACCCTAGGTTCAGCTTGTTCTCCTACAATTTGTCATGAATACCATGTTCATATCAACTAATCAACTTTCTTCCTTACATTGCAGTATCATTCAAAAAAAAAAACTTCTCAGATATGTCCAAAAGAACCGTGTTTCTTTTTCCATAAAATAGTCCTGGTGAGAGTTCCCTATGATAAAAATGGCGGATTTGTAAGAGTAAAACGATTGAAAATGGCGATCCACATAGTTGACCGCTCCGCATTACTGACAAGATAGCCCGCATTCTATGTCTAATAATTCTACGCGCAGTAACCGGATTAGCTCGTCTTACGTAATTGGCACCTGAAACCCGACTGTGACTTGATGCTGAAAAAGTTTCTTCTTTTATCTTTCATCTGTTACTCCATATCCCACATTTTCTTAGTAACTCCACAATGTATTACTTATAATTTTCAGACCATGAGCGAATTAGTCCAATAGTGTAATATTTTCATTCGAGCTAGGGATGAGCTTGTACAGATCCATAGTTCATCTTCTCTCCCAGCTAAGTTCCTGTGGGTATTTAAAATAAAGTAAACCTAATGTATGAAACTTTCGGTGTCATTTAGAAACACTCGGTTTTCCTGTTGCTGGATTGAAAATTAATTGAAAGATCGAAGAAAAACTAGTTCATCAATAAATATCAATATTTATAATAAACTTCCTACCTTGACTTGACGCACGTGATTCTTGGTCGATCGAGCTACTACTTCCAGCTATCGATGTAGTCGATTTATCTAAAACATGTAACTGAATTAGACCTCCCTGGAAAATTCCGGATTTTTATTTCAATTTCTAGACCTTGAAAAGCCTTTGAGAAAATACGGAAATTTTCAGAATTTATGAGATGTTTTTTCAGGGAAATGTCAAAATAATGAGCAAAAACTATAATATTAAGCAATTTCACTCAGGTAGAAAATAGTAAGAAATTTTGAAAAATCCTCAAGCTTCCAAGTTCATTCAAACACTCCCGTAGGTCCCGTTGTACCGTTACGTCGCATATCTGTGGACTCCTGGTCTATCAGAGCAGCGATTTGATTTCGCATGAGCGAAAATTATGAAAAATTTCACTTATTTCATCAGATATTTGGAGATTTTTATAGAGAAAAATTAACGCTCTTAAGGCTTTTAATCGGATTATCCTAATGGATTTATCGGCCATTTTTTTATTTTGCCAACTAGGCCTGAAGTCAATTAAATAAGTAACATAACTATCGCTACTACATAATTTTTAAACTAAAGCTTTCTTTCACTGTAAGCTGTTTGTGGTCCAACATACGTGAACATTTCCATGTGATCGGTTTACGTCGTTTCCTTGTCTGACAAAATCTGCATAGGTTAGGAATCAAGTGAAACAACAAGTTGAAAACCCCAATATCGCCAATACGAAGAAGTTAAATTTTGCTCCAGTGCTCCCACTCAAGCGTTGAAATTTTTTCAAAATGTAGAAAAAGATTAAAATTTACAAACAATAAAAATACTTTACCGATTTAATTCAAAACTCTCAAGAACCAAGTTTAGTTTTCTTAAAATTGGAACTTGACCAGATAAGTGGTCGCACCTAACCATCGTATCTTGTAATTTCAGGACAAATTTCAATGCCAAGCAGAATATACGGAAAAAAGTCATTTACACATAGGGATATGGAAATATTTAATAAAGTGTTATGTCTCGTCTTTAAACATGAAATATCTTCGGAAAATAATTTACATCCCAGTGACAAGTCTAAATACATAGGTTTGAATCGAATTCAATCGATTATCCAGTCAGACAAAAAAAAAAAAATTAAAATAAAAATTATACGATATAAATCCTGGTAATTGTTGTAAGTTGGCAATTGTCCTCAAAAGAAATTCCGAATCCGTAGGCATTCGTGATCATCTTTGGTGGTAGGTAGCATAATGTCGCTTTGTGCCTTTTTATGCACGACCTAGTGCGCTTCTTGAGTGCCGTAAAAACTGAAATGGTAAAATTTTGTGAACACGGAACAGTGTGGGAGCAGAATCAACAGATAACTATATAAACCTAATTTACTTGAGAAGGAAATCACAAGGCGCTCATATGAAGAATTGTATAAAAGTATCAAGTTCAGTCATCAATCGTCTTCCTTTTATAATTATTTTGAAAATCAGCTCTAGTCTTAAACTATCTGCGAAGTATGTGGACTACGTGGTGCACTGGATTTTGAACATCACAATTTACATTAATAAGAACAACAACCCAGAATTAGATCTCTACATAACACCACTAGATCACTTCTTCACAATAATTTGTTGTACCCGCAGTCAAGCAAAAATGATATCATTTACAGTCAGAAGGTTGAATGTTACCATATTATAACAAATTATTCATTATTGCATTATAGACTGAACAACCGCGTAATTATACTCGTTAACCGTGTTTACAAACGTGAAAAAAAAGGAGGAAGCAGTCAAACATGTAAAACAGTACAAACAAGTCAACTTGTACAAAGAGCAATGGTAGATAACAATTATGACGCTCTCGTCTTCTCTGACCTCTACCACACCAACGCCACACATATTGCACAAACGACGTAAACATAGGCAAATAATTGAAACTGATCTTACATTGTGGCCAAATGTACGATAGCCTTCATTTATCACGGCAAAGATTATAAACAAACGACAGCAACATTAATTTCAAATCAACGACATATCTTTTCAACTAGTGGCAATGCCTCCAAATCATATAAAACAACTAGTTTAGATGCACGGCAACAATTCGGTAACAGACACAAAAATTTTCAACCAGTGACAAATTCAAAACCAATGGCAACAATTCTACATTGACGGCAAAACTTTTGCGGCGGAAGTGGAAATAGGTGAACAGAAACTATCCGCCATGTTGTTAGCTCAAATTTATATGTTCTAAGACTGAATGTCGTCTGTTCAATCTGGATCGTACGTATGGAAGAAAAGGATTCAGAGAACGATAAAAAGTAAGTAAACTGTAATCAGTTTAATCAAATTTACATTAAACAAGTAGAAGGTATAAGAAGATATAAACAACGTTTTCGAACTACATGTTTATCATTAGATTTTTTGAACATGTAGTTCTAAAACGCTTTTTAATATATTTAATCTTACCTTTTACCTTTTAAATGTAAATTCGATTAAACTGGTTGGAATTTACTTCCATTATATGTTCTCTTAATCCTTTTCTTCCATACGATCCGGAATGAATAGGTTACGTTCAGTTATATATAAATAGAATTAATAAATTCGAGCAACAAACATGACTGACAATTACTGTTCTGCGTGAGTGGATAGGGTATTATTTCGTAGCAAAAGTTTTGCCGTCGATGTTAAATTGTTGCCGTGGCTTTTGAATTTGTCATTGGTTAAAAACTTTTGCGTCTGTTATCGAATTGTTGCCGTAAATCTAAACTAATTGTTTTCTATGATTTTGAAGTATTCCCACAAGTCGAGAAGATTTGTCATTGACATGAAATTAATGTTACAGTCGTTTGTTTATAACTTTTGCCATGATACTTTTGAGCCACTGTAAAAAAAGCGCCAAGTACATATCAACGAATATCAACGTAACAGAAACGCGGAGTTTCTCTTATATTTGTCGAACTCTAAGCAAAGAATAATAAAAAAGCGTCAAAACCAAAACGATATCTACACATATTACGGAAAAACGTAGTCTCCTTCGAATCTGAAGCCATTTTAATTGCATCTCAAGTTATTAATTTCTGGAAGAACCAGGGCCTTATTCATACCATGATAACCTTTCTATGGATTAACAGTTTGGACCATGCAGCTACGCTCCCAATTGATACGATCAACTACCAGCATGGCTCAACTACTTCTTTTCTGCAGAAAAACTATGGAAACGACTGCCTGCCAACTGTAAACAATATTTAAACAAAATAAGTTCATCCAAATAACGATATTTCATTCTTAGAAGAGTGACAACATCACTCCCCTTCATAAGTTATATATCGACTGTTCACCCACCCGGTGAACACAACATATTCCCTGCTAAACATGACTTAATTTGTCCTAACTTGGTAACCACACATAACACATTTAAACTCAAACGGACAAGCCCACGCTCCTATTACCAGATGTACGACCACACCTTCTTATCGGCAGACGTGTGAAATTCCCAACCTATACAACAGCTTCGTCAAGCACCACATATTACTCTATCAATTACAATGATTTTCTTTCTCTCTTTTGCTGTTCTCCGGCAATACAACAATGACTGCCATCCCCAAATTCTCCTGAAGAGACCAAATGAATATCGAGACGTACGTCGGCGGCTATGTCTAGAAATAAATAATGTACAATACAAACTATCCCCTGATATTCTAAATCCAGCGACCTTATTTTTAGTTTACAATGCTGTACATACAGTCTTATTTAGTTAACGACTTTGCTCAACGTCATCTTGATTCACATTTGCTCAATTTAGCCTCAAGTCAAATGCGCGCGTTTCGCTCCAGTTGGTGATGAATACGAAACTGTTCTATCACAATATATACCACACTGCTGGTGTAATTACCAAGTCTAAAAAATAACGATAAACCTGACTATCAAAAATGCTACCGACGGTTTATGGATTCCAAACTTGCCTCGCTAAACATCTATTACAAGAATCACGAATTAAAGGAAACGCAAGTTGTAACTTTCATGATTTTATGGGCGATCGAATGGCGACTGTTGTTGAGGTTGAATCAGGCTTAACATCTACAGCAATTACAACCGTCACCAATGCATCAATAAGTAAAGAAAATATGGGACACAGATCATCGGCTACCATAAAAAGGGCCACGTGATAGATGTTAATAACAGTCAGTATCAAGAGTGCTGTGTTGCCATGAAGCCAAATTTTAAGGTCTTCAGACAATATTCTAACATAAAAATCAGTCGAGCGCACAGTTTAAGTGGCGAGCGCTTCATGGAGGTTGTTTCCGAGCACTCAGTCATCTTCCAAAAATTTCCTGTTGAACCAACCTTCCGCGGTCTATCCTTTTCACAACACAATCTAAGAACGGCAGGCAGTTATTTGTTTCGCGTTCTACCGTGAAACCGCGACGATAGGTTTTGCGGTTGTTCCATATATTCAAGGAATTACGGAACCTATTAGAAGAATCTTCGGCGGTTTCAACGTAAAAGTTGCCTAACAGCCTTTCTTGATCTTGGCACATATATTTGCAAAGCCTAAGGATCGTGTACCGAACGATCAGAGAAAAGAATTAATTTATTCCATTCCGTGTAAGGACTGTGATCAGGAGTACATTGGCTAGACTAAACGTCAGTTTCGATATAGATAGATAACGTCATCACTGGTTTTCTAAGGATGTAAAGAGGGACCTCATGCTCAGATCAATCACTCCAGATGAAGGCACAAGACAGGAGAGTCGAAGCGTTGGATCATGGACGGTAGTTTTCTAAGCTACTTTCAAAATTTTATAAGCCAGAGTAGCGTAAAACCATGTACGTTTAACGTTTCAGCATCAAGAGTACTTCGTGACAGCGTGCTCGATTGAGATAAGAGACGCCAAAGCAAACTGGTCACTCGACAACAGATCTGCGTTTTATCAAACCTCCATCATGTGCAGTTTAAACGTAAATAATCGATCACTAATCCAAGTAATCCTGAGTACTAGAGGAGATTGGCGCCTGAATTACAATAATTACAACAGTATGGAAGCACATTAATCTGCTGAAATTGAATGGGCGACAATCCCCAACTGACTTAAAATAATTACAATTAACAAAAACAGGCTTATATAGAAAAGCAGGTAGTAGAGAAATGGAGACAAGGAGGGAGAGAGTCAATATAAGTGAGAGTATCAGCAAATGAGTAAAAACAAATCAAAGGAAACAAAATCAATTTTTCCATTAAATAAATGCTCACCTTTATTAATTAGCGGACTTAAAATTGATGCAACGTTGCAGACTGCAAAGACCAAGATGAAACAATTTTTAAAGTTTTAAATCAGAACGGGTTGGGTTGAATAATCTGTTTTTGGTAAGGGCCGAAATTCTCATTTAGTCCGAAACTCGTGTCTCCAAATAAAGGTGTTTTCACCGACGCAAAAAGCTTTCCAGCTGCGACACGTAAAACTGTAGACAACATGCGACATCAGACAAATGGGATACCTTTCTTCAAACGGGAACAAATGGAAAAAACAAAGCGACATTCCAAAAGAAATAAACTGAACACAAAGTTTGTAAGTAGGTAAAAGAGGAAGTACATCTTGTTGTGTTCGGATTGGAAGGAAATACTGGCCAGTAGATGGCAATGAAAGCAAATAATTAGTTTAAGAACTATTATATTGCTAGGGGAACTCGAGATTAAAAATTGTTTTTAATATTCATTCAAAAAAAATTTTCATAGATGGTGTTAATTAGCGAAAACAAAATCGAAGCTTTTTTACACACATTTTCGTTCGTCCCTTTCCGCATGTCTTTACGAATGTTCTTTCAACCCATCGTGGCAGTAGACACCACATTTCCTTTAAATTTTAGAATTCTTTCTCTTTTCTCTTTTGAATTTTAGCTTTTACAAAAGTCTGCTCACTAATACACTCAAACCCTCACTCGATGGAAATATTGGTTCTATTCCTCTTTATTTGTCCTGACTGATTTCTCAGGTCCATCTACTCTCTCTTTTCCTTTCCGCCTCTTCCCTCAATGCTTTTCTTCATATTTTACGTTCAGTTTTAGTTCTTTGTTGGGTCTAGTCACTTGTTTTAATTAAATTCAGTCGGCATTTTTAAACCTGAAACCGTGATGTAAATTATTCTCTCAAGAAGTTGCATGTTTACAGACGATACTTAAGACCTCATCAAAGTGCATATGGCCAAAAATTTCTTTTTACTCTTACTACCTTTACCTGAGAAATACTCTCTTTAATTTAGCACTATTTCTCTAAACCCAACATTTTCCAGGGCATGAAAGTCACGAAAAAATACTGCCACTTTAGTACACGACCGAGCTTGTGAGTGTATATGAGTCTATAACTAGGCAGATGTCACGAACACACCTACATAGCCCTTTTCAATTAATGACCACCATGTAAATGCGTTTGTGGCGTCTTCCTAGTCATACACTCATATCTGTCACTTCCCCGGTGGTGGACCGAAATGGTGACATTTTTTAATGATTTTTACATCTCATAAAATGCCACGGTTTGGAAAAAACATCACAAAAATTACGAAATATATCTATCTGAGGTAGATTTACAGACTTTTGGGGTAAAAAGAAATTTTGGACTTAAATGCGATTTATATATTTTCATAATTCTATGTGTGAATGGTTCTTGTCCGTATGTTCTACTGGACATTGAAATTTATTCGGAGATTACGCCTCAAACATTCTTCGTCCTCAATACCTCGTCCGTCATACTTAATGTGACCTAACCAACTATTTACCCGAGACTCGAAGACTTTCTTGGCCAGGCGATTCGACGAATTCTTGCTGGGCGGTTTCTTCAGCAACATTTGGATTCCCTAAAAGAAAACCAAATCATTTTTAGATGATTATTATTCTCAACATCAGCATTACTTCACCAGAAAGTTGCATGTAAATTTGGAATAAACATCTGATATTTTCCTGACTTGATTTTACGATCTACCGAATTGTCAAGTAGAATTAATCCTTAAATTAAATATGTTGTATTTCTAAAGGAAGATGACCATAAAGTCGAAAAATTTTTTAATCAAATCTTATTGCATATGCGTTAGAACTTTCGTTTTAGCTCCTTTCAATCTCGTTCTACCCAATTTATTAACAAACAAGTACATCCAAACTAATAAACGATGTTTCTGACGTAATTTCACTAATCTACTCACTTAACTATTTTATATATATATATCGATTTGTTCAACAAATGAATCAGGCCCTCCTTGTTAAAAAAAGATCCCCGCACGAAAGGAATTGATTTTTGAGTGAAAGCGTTCCATTATGGAATGTGGCGATCACACTGTCTGATTAAAGACAAGGTCAATTCGTGACCATACTTTGTATCACAAAATGTGATACCGTAACGGTTAAAGTAAACAGACATAATGTAATATTGGTTAGGGTTAGAGTATGGCTTAGGGTTATTAGTGGAAATAGGGTTTGAATAAAGCTTTAGAGTGAGTTATTGGGGTCACAAATAGTCTAGACTGGCATCGACCGATCGCATTGAAACGGACATTGACACCAACGGACATAAATGACCGAACTCGCCATATAATCTTCCACGGAATTGGAAGGTAGACCATTGTTGAGGTCCTGAAAAAATCATTCACTACAACCAATACTGTGAAGACTGCCCTAACCTTCAAGTCCAACTTCAAATAGCTTTGATTAGCTTGTCGTCTTTTGTTTCCAAATTGTAACCTACCTTTGTCACGTCCTTCGAGGATCCCTCTGGATTTCACACTTATATCAGTTGTTTTCTTGGTCTGACTTTTGAAGGAAAGTTCTGAAGTGTCAAGTTTCGTTCTATTTCTATCTTCATCGCTCAGTACTTCTGCAATCTTCATGGCTTCCAAGGAATACTCAAGTGCTTTTCTCATCTGACCAATGTTCTTGTACGATCTTTCTAAATCAATGCATAGAACGTTTTCGTTGCTTTTAGCTCCCAGTTCACGAGCAATCGTGAGAGCGTCATGATAACATTCCAAAGCCATTTCATGCTTGCCATTGTTTTCATAGTGAATTCCTAAGTAACGATACATGACCAGTTCGGTAACTTTGTCGTTTAGTTCTTGTGCCAGTTTTAGCGCTTTCTTGTCATATTCAATAGCCTCTTCACTCCGACCAACTTTATCAAGGGCAACGCCAATGTCTTGCAAACTCTTTCTTTCTTCAGATTTATTCCCCAAGTCTTGAGCCATCTTTAAAGCGTTATGATGACATTCCAATGCGATTTCATTCTTGCCATTGTTTTCATAGCAAATTCCTAAGTTACGATACATGACCAGTTCGGTAACTTTGTCGTTTAGTTCTTGTGTCAGTTTTAGCGCTTTCTTGCCATATTGAATCGCCTCTTCAGTCCGACCAAGGTCTTGAAGGGCAGCGCCAATATCTTGTAAACTGATTCTTTCTTCATTTTCCTTCCCCAACTCTTGAGCCATCTTAAAAGCGTTATGAAAACATTCCAACGCCATTTCATACTGGCCATTGTTTCGATAGTGGATTCCTAAGTTACGATACACGAGCCGTTCGTTAACTTTGTCGTTTAGTTCTTGTGTCAGTTTTAGCGCTTTCTTGTAATATTGAATAGCCTCTTCACTCCGACCAAGGTTTTCAAGGGCATCGCCAATAAATTGAAAACTCATTAGTTCTTCATTTTTCTTCCCCAACTCTTGAGCCATCCTTAAAGCGTTATGATAACATTCCAACGCCATTTCATACAGGGCATTGTTTTCATAGTGAACTCCTAAGATAGCATACATGACCTGTTCGTTAACTTTGTCGTTTAGTTCTTGTGTCAGTTTTAGCGCTTTCCTGCCATACTGAATCGCCTCTTCACTCGGACCAAAGTTTTGAAGGGCAGCAGAAATACATTGTAAACTGATTTTTTCTTCATTTTTCTTTTCCAACACTTGAGCCATCTTTAAAGCTGTATGGCAACATTCCAATGCTGCTTCATGCTGGCCACTCTTTAAATAAACGCTTCCTAATTCAAGATACACGGTCATTTCAATGACTTTGCCGTTTTGTTCTTTAGCCATCTTTAGCTTTTCTTGAAGATATTTAATCTCCTTTTCGATCGGCACAGCATTCATCTCCGTAGTGTTCCATGTATTAAATGACTTCTCTCCATCTTTAGCTGGGAAGTCATCCGAAAGTTTGGAGCAATGCAGATTATCCTGAATGTCGTCTTCCATTTATCGATTAAACATTTGATACCACAGTCCTTAAGAAAATTTACTCGCCAAGAGCCATCGATTTGTACTTCTTATCGCAAAACTTTCAAAGAACACTACTCTAAAACATTAAAGCAAAAGGAAAATTCGAAAAAACAGGTGATTGATATAAATAAATAGGATTTATGGAATATTTGTCAATGTGTGAAATTAGCAATAACTTTATAAGAGTAAAGCGAAAAGGATTTAGGAATTACCGAAACTTTCGTATAGAAAAAACGACGTTTCGAATAAAAGCCCTTTCTCGGAGAAAACCATCCATGCACTTATTGTTATCAGTAACAGCGCACGAATATTATCCGAAAATCCACTTGAAACCCGAAGTAACAATGTAAAGTAATAACAAATAAGTCTTGTCTCGACCAAAGGCCTGCAGAACGGAAACCGAAATTGCTGAGACATGTTTCGGCGGACCAAAATTTCATGTTAGGAGCGGGGGGCCAATGTTAAACTATAGCTTATACGGGGCCTCTCTGGAAAATTTGAAACGAAACGCTCTGAAACTCATTTCTGAAAAAACTGGAGGGCAATAGTTCTCTAGTGACCCCAGTTCCGGCGTCCCTGACTAAATCCGGGAATGATGCTAGGCCAGTGATTTATATTGACTGTGTGTTGACTTGACGGTTTATTTGCCATTTTATAAGGAGGAAATATGATCGTATTTGCCCACGTTCTTCACCGCTGATGGAGTATAACTTATTTTGGGTCAAATGAGTAAGAAATGACGTTCAGACCTGTCTAATCACCTTTCTAACTGTCCCGGAAGCCGTTTGTTCAAGGAGAATTCTGCTAATTTACGTTTATATTCATCTTCCCGATTAATTTCTAGGATTCAACAAAAATTTAAGTAAAAATTAGTAGATATATAATCATTTAAATTCATCTAATTTTATGTAATATTGGTGGAAATAAAAGGCAATTAGACTAAATTTAAATCGTTCAGTTCCACACTTATAATTGCAATAGTAAAGACCATTTCGCCCAGCAATTCTCCCCTTTATATCTATTTTCTATTTTTGAACGAAGATTACGCAATCTACAAGTTGCCACTCTCGCATTGTTAATGAAATGACACAATTCGTCCCGACAGTCTTTAGCATGTTTCTAGACACATACTTGAAGCAATCAGTCAAATTATTCGTAGGGACACCGTAACTTCATCAGCATTAGTTTTCAGTTTACATCGTCATCGACCCATAGTCCAAACAACTTACGTCAACTAAGTTAAGTTCTTGGTTGCTCATTCATATGAATATGAGGAATGTTTTATTTGTTTCTCAAAAAAATAAAAACCATGAATTTTGCTTTAGGTCATTGCAACCAATCATTAATTCAAATTTTATCCTATGACCATAATGCGGTGCTTAAATTTTGTTGCGCGCTAATCTAAGACCAAAATGAGGGAATACACTGATCCACTTCTATAGGTCGACTAAGTTGACAAAAATTAACAAAATTGCAGCCCTAAAGTGTTCATAAATGTTTTGCTTAAATAATAAAAACTTGTCACGTGCGAAAATGGACCTATAACGCCACTTGGGGGATTAAAAACGATCGACTTTAGAATGAAGTCTTGCTGAAGACTCGTGCATTACAGTCTAGTACCACGTGATATCCACGCGACCTATGGAAGCAGTTCGTTTCGGGGTTTTAGGGGTAAAAGTGCTCATAAATAATGCCGGTATAACACTTTGTTATGTAGATGAGGTGGCTGAGGTTGTGTGTAGGAGTTTTCTTGATCCGTTATTTGTTGTTAAAACTACATGAATTTTACCACAATTATAAACAAGAAATGAGATCGTGGAATCATCACGTTCTGTTTTAGAGTAGTTATAACGCCACGCAAGCGATAGCCGGTCACATTGCGTGTTGCAACACATTGCCAGATTAATACATTAATTTGTCACTTATTGCCAATAAAGTGGAACACTGTTAATATGAGCACCATTAGGGGCGAGGAAAAGTATCGCTATTACCCCATGTCCGTATTAACAATGTTCATAGAATAACGTCAGTTTTACAAAATGTACGCATTAGAAAGGATGCAAAGTCTGTAGTGTACAATAAATGGCAACAATTTAACGAAGTGTAGTTAGTTGGTTATGTTTTAAAAAAATTCGATTCTCCTTTCTGAAATATATGTTCAGTGTACTTACGAATTATTATTTAAAATATTCTATCAGTAATTGTTTGTTGTACCGAAGCGCATAATTTGCTCTCAATTGAAACTGAATATTTAATATTGGATGCAATCTTCTCCAGATCGTTTGCAACCTCTGCCAGGTTTTCACTTGTTAAATATTCGGTGATGTCTTCGAGCATCGAGATTGCCTGATCTAAAAACCTTACTTTGGGTTGTAATAACTCAACATTCACTTCAGCCGTTTTTTAGTTGTTGAACAAAAGGTAATCTGAACCACGCTGGTCTTATGAAGTAATGCGAGTTTGTCTAAGATTGTAAAATAATATGTATTTAGCCGTAGGCGACAATGAACATTGCTCTTTTTTTTTGAGATGAATTAAAAATTGTAATGGATTAAGTCGATTGCCTTCTCAGAAGCACGTCCTGAATACAGAGGACTTGAGATTTTTAGCTCTTGGAGATTGAATTTTTCAAAGTGGTTTTACTTCTTCAGGAAGTGGACGTAAAATCATTACAAAAGAATAAAAAGTGCCAGTACGAAACGGGTTGACTTTGTAGAAGATTGTTGTACTCGGAAAGGAAAAAGTGTCCATTTAACTAGCGCCCGTATTATGCCGGCTGATCTACAAAAAATTGTGGTGTTATTGTATTCCTTGATAATTAATGAGACATATAGTTAATGATATATTTGAATAGAGATCTTTTCAGACCAAAACCGGGAGTAACGAAAACGTTACATAGAGTCAGGTGTGGCAAATGGCGACGTTTCTACTCAATTCACCGTAAAAGTTTGACTTTAGAAGACCAGAAGAGTAGCCAAAATGGAGCCCATGTTTCGAACGATTTCGAGAAGCCTCTGTTATTAGAACTAAAAGAACCGAAAATAAACACGTTTAGTTACTGTATGGGTGATAAGCCCGACGACATATTGAAATCTTTCTAGCTAACGACAGCTCGAAAGAAGGAATATAATACAGTCAGAGATAAATTTGATAACTATTTCTTAGTGAAATGCAATATGATCTTTGACAGAGTGAAATTGAATCAAAAAATTCAAGGAGAAGGCGAGACAAGGGACACGTTTGTAACCGCTTTATATTGAACATTGTGGATATAGTACTCTTCCAGATGAAATGATTCGAGATCGAATTTTAGTCGGATTAAAAGATAAGAACTTTTCAGAAAGGCTTTAAACAGATCCAGACTCAATTCTACAAAAGGCTATGAAAAAAGTAAGACATAGTGAAGCTTTGAGAAAACAACAAGCTCTTATTCAGACAGGGAAGCGACACTAAATGTTAGAAAATAATGCTAATACTGACGCAGCCTATACAGGATGGAGAAAGTGCAGTAGTTGAGGAAAGTTTAACTGAAATAACAAGGATATAGTTCCAAAGAAACAAGGTTAAGAAAATAGTGAGAGACGACGTGTAGAACGTCGAAAGTTATCGGATCTGTCCAAGAAAATGATTTTTTTTCGGGAGAAGTCTCGTCTGGAAATAATGGAAACCCTTGGTTTATTGATCTTCAGCTTAATGGTAAAGAGACGCAGTGCAAAATTGACACTGCAGCAAATGTAACGATTATTCTCGAGACGATGTACCCTAGGCTACTCGGCTTGTGTCCAGAATTAACGAAATCCACGACAGTACTTCATGACTTGGTCATAACCGTCTTTATATCAGAAGTAATTTCACCGGTACACTTGTAAAATGAAGGAAAAACAACTCAACAGGAAGTGTTCCTGATTCGAGGACCTCGACAAGAACTATTAGTTAACCTCCGCCGAAGCACGACAATGAACGAGAAGCCTCATTAACAGAACTAATGTGAACGACCAAGACGTTATCACTCGTAGAGTCGCTGTCCTCTGTTGGCTATAGCATTTTTGATTATCGTACTTGTTGGCTGTTTACCAAATGCTGAACTATTGTCAGTAAAGTGAATCACTCAAATCGTTTGTGTGGAAATGTTTTCGTATTGGTTTTCATTTGGTCTGTTATTTGGTTTGTTAAGATACAGCACGTACAGCCCTAAACAAAGTCACAAAACAAATGACACAACAGCAACTAATCATCAAATTTGATATGATTTCTTTTTAATCTCTTTGACCAGTATAGCCAGGAAAATGTTGCTTAATTAGAATTGAGTCGTTCAAAGTTTCTATCTAAAAACTGTAATTTGTTGCGTAAATTCTACACGTCTATATTCCAACGAATGCCGAAAGCCCAATTTTGCTCTTCGAGAATGACCACGTGATGAGTTCAATTTTACATTTAAACAAATGCATAATTCCACACCTTAATACTTTGTTTAAACTTTTACGGGACCAATACGTCGACTAGATTTTTAGTAGATATTGTCACATACCTTGCAAGTACTAAGAATATGTGTTAGTACCTTTCGAAACTTCTATGTTTGCATATTAATTAGTGCATGTAGATCGTATGTACAGTATAACGTGCATGTTAATTGATGACTTGAATAAGTAAAATGGTAAAAATGCTAATTGCTTATTTCCCGTGGGCGACTTTACCGACCAAACACCAAATCTTTGTTAGTCATGATACTATAAGGAGTCCATGGAAAATTATGAAGTTATTTTAAATCTTGCTTTAATCATGAATTAAGTTTCTTTCAACCTCTCCCATCCGTCTTACCTGTCTTGGTGGCATACTTACGGCACGTGTATATTGTGTCGACTTTTTACGTAAAGACGGAAGGAACTAAAAAGCTGTTACTGTGCCCCGTAGTGTCATTTTATACTCCCTTATCAAGCTTTTTTGTTTAAATTAAACACTTTAGCTGCCAGAGTTTTCAAAAGAAATTTTTTTTTTTCGACTTTTTACGTAAAGACGGAAGGAACTAAGAAGCTGTTACTGTGCCTCGTAGTGTCATTTTATACTCCCTTATCAAGCTTTTTTTGTTTAAATCAAACACTTTAGCTGCCAGAGTTTTCAAAAGAAAGTACGATTTATTTAGTCTTTTCGAAATTCTTTTGAAAATCTACTGAAATTTGTTATCCCGTAGAAATTTTTACAAATTAAATCGCGGTTGGAAATTAAGTGGTTAATTCGTTTGTTATGTGACATGTATTTGGTTTAATTCTACACACTGTTTAAAAGTATTAGTATCAACAGAAACGGCTTTTAAAAGGTAAAGCATGGCATTAATATGAGCCGACTTAACGTTAATGAGTTAGCGCGTTCTTTATTACAAATACCAAATCAGCATAAAATGAATATTCGCTCGTTGTCGTGCTCTGGCGCAGGTTAACTCGTGGGACGACAAACAATAGAAATGTTCGGACTGATTTGAAGCGTGGAGTCTGTTGAAAGGAAATGATGGAAGCAAAGTGCAATTGCAAAGTTCCTAAGGTATTTGTGCGCTTGCGAAAATTTATAGGTTATCTTAAAATATCCTTAAAACCGGACGCAAAGCCATATGCTGAATACACCCCAAGGCGAATTCCTCTACCACCAATTAGTCAAGTTAAAGAAGAGCTAAAGAAGATGGAAGAGAGTGGAATTATTTTTCCGTAGACAAGCACTCAGAATGGTGTACAGGTATAGTCGTAGTACCTAAACCCAATGAGAAAGTTTGCATTTGCGTCGATCTTACCAAGTTAAACGAACGTGTTCTTCATGAAACTCATCCTCTTCTGCATCCTCTTCTACACAATGGCACAACTGGATGGAGAGAAAGTTTTTAGTAATTTAGACGCTCACTCTGGCTTCTGGCAGATTTCTTTGTCTCCCGAGTCAAGAAGGTTAACTACATTTATAATTCCACTTCGGAGGGTTTTGTTTCAACCGTCTACTGTTTTGGGTAGCCTCCGCATCAGAACATTTCCAAAAGCGGACGTTGCAAGTATTGACACAGTCAGAAGGCGAGCTTTATAAATGGACGATTTCTTAGTCTACGCCACAAATCAACCACCCCATGATGAAAGGCCTTTTGATACTTTGGAGAACTAGAGCGTGGAAGACTGATACTTAATCCGGAAAAATGCAAATTTTCTAAATCGAAAGTTACGTATTGGGGAAATCTGACTGATGAAAATAGTATTAAAGCAGACCAAGAGAAGATCGAAGCTATAGAGAAAATGATCCAGTGAAGGACGGTACCGAGTTGCATCGATTTCTTGCACGACCAATCAGATGGGAAAGTTTACACCAAAATTGGCACGAAAAACTAAACCTATGAGAGAATTGCTGAGTACCAAAAGTCAATGGATATGGGAAGACGCTCAACAGAGGTCATTTCTCGCGGTCAAGAAAGAGCTAACTTCTTCTCCAACGTAGCTCTTTACAATTACGAGACAAAAATTTCAGCATATGCATCGTCGTTTGAACTGGGAGCTGTTTAAATTCAATGCCAATTAGACGGGTGCTGGTGACAAGTAGCTTATGCGTCTAGAGACTTGACGGATACACGCAGGTAGAAAAGGAAGCCTTAGCAGTCATTTGGGCGTACGAGAAGTTTGCACGTTATGTCAGGGGAGAGAGTTCAAATTGGAGACCGATCATACTCTCCTTGTTCCTCTCTTGGGAACAATGTACTTAGCCAAACTTCCGCTCAGGATCCAACGTTTTCGCATCCGCCTGATGAGGATGACCTACCACATTGTCCATGCTCTGGGGAAAAATCCGATAAAAGCAGATGCCCTCTCGAGAGCGTCCCTTCCTTTTCAGCCCTCGGACGACGAGATCAAGGAAGAAGAAGAGGTCAAAGGTTATGTGTCTACAATTATTCGAGATCTAACAACTACCGCCGACCGTCTCAATGATCTGCGAATTGACCAACAACAAAATAAAGTTACTCGTGAAGTTACGCAAGCATTGTACCGAGGGTTGGCCTCAGAAAGCCCGATTTGACAACGCCATTAAACTGTGCTGGGCAGTGACAGGAGAACTGAAGGTACAATGTGGGCTTTTGATGAAAGGCAGCCGAATGGTAATTCCAATTTCCATGCACGGGGAAATATTGGATCGTTCGCACGAAGGTCATCGGAGTATTACAAGATGTAGAGAAAGAGCAATAAAATCTCCGTTAGGTGGCCTGGCTGGAGTAAAAATCTTGATGAATTGGTAAAAAAACTGTACTGTTGCGCCAGAGAGCGGCCAAATCTAGTTGAACCTACCATCATCGTATCAGAGTTGCTAGATCGACCATGGCAAGAAAATAGCGGTCGCTCTTATTGAACTGAAGGGTCACCCCTATCTTCAAGTGGTGGATTATTTTTCGCGATTTCCTGAAATTGCTACCATGTATGGCAACAGGTTGAACAACGGCAGGTGATGTTATCAATCGTTTGAAGAGTATCTTCGCACGACATGGAGTTCCGGAGCTAGTCGTATCAGAAACGAACTACAATTTAAGGCAGCAGAATTTGTTATCTTCCCAAAAGATTATGATTTCATACACGTCACGTCAAGTCCGAAGTATCCACAAGCCAATGGAGAGATAGAACGGAATATCCAAGCAGTGAACATTGTGTTAAAAAAGAGGATCCTTATAAAACATTAATTGCCCATGGCTCAACACTCTTGAAAGTAGTTATAGCCCAGCAGAGCTCTTAATAGGTAGGAAGATACGCTCAAATGTCCCTACTCCTTATGGCTAGATTAATCCAAAGTGGTTGTATCTGGAAAATATTTTTGAGGCAGACAACGAATTGAACGCCAAACAAAAGCGGACCTTCGATAGTCGTCATGGTGGAAGGGAAGTTCCGGCACTCCTTACGGGAGATTAAGTGTGAGCTCGTGACATAAAGAAAGAAGGAAGAGTGAAACCAAGAGTACATACCTTGAGATCCTACCTAGTTGAAAAACCAACCGGAGAACTTTGGAGAAATAGGAGGAATCTGACATTTATCTCAGAGAAGAGAACACTCCTTGGTGCTTCGAGAAATAAAAGAGTTGACATGAGCAGAGAAACTCTTGAAAGGACGTTCCAGACTGACGAGACGACTCAGCAAAAGAATCCCGGCCGCATTACAACAAAAAAATGGAAAACAGATTCGACTACCAAAACGTTTAATGGATTATACTCGCTGACAATGCACATTGATTTTAGACAATGTAAAGGTTTAAAATGTTTAGATTAAATGTTTGGATAAAGTCAATAATCAGTTCTACCAGGAAAGGGAGATGGGGTATTATTATGTTGGCCTGAATAATTAATGAGACATATAGTATATAGTTAGTGGTAGATTTGAATAAAGATTTTTAGATTCAAACCGTAAGTAACGATAACGTAACAGAAATAATATAGAACTGTTTCGTTGGCAAAACGGGAACTGTTCATATTAACCAGGTATCCGTTCTGCGGGCTTCCACCGTATTCTTAAAATTCGTATGTATTCTCAAATCTTTGTTTAAATTGCTGATATATTAAGAAAATGATAACAATAATGGAGAATTTTATCATAAGCCTATCTTTTGAAACATGTTGATGAATTAGGTGCGATCAATATCATGACAGTAGTGTTTTAAGGCAGAATTGTTTATAAAGAAGCTATTTATTTTGTTGTCATGACGTCATGACATTGACTATACGAATTTGGTGACAGAACAAGTTTTGAAAAGATTAATTCATTATAAACTTTACTATTAATTTTTTTTTATATATCAGTACTTCAAACAGAAGTTTAAGCACATATACAAAGCGAGGAAATACGATTGCGTTTGATGACAAAGTTAATGTATAAATCTGCACGTTCTGGCCCTTTTCGAGTTCAAGCTAGGTTTTATCCCCATTGGTACATAATAAAGATGTTACCGATGGGGGACCTTTTCGCCCCTTCATCAGCCTATTTCATGGCGAAAAAAGCCTTCGTTAGGGTTAAACTGGTAAAGTACTGATCGCAAACTAAAATAAAACTGGTAGAGCACTGATCAGGAAGATCCATTCACTACATATTTATAACTAAAGATTTGATCAATGTTTTTAAGAAAACGACCAGTCACAATTCCTGTGATCGATAAAGGTTTAATTGTAGAATATTCGTCAAATTTAGAACTTCTCTGTTCATTCGAGGGCTAGAGGAAATCACCGAATTTTACGGCGGTCATGTCAGAAGAAAAAGATCTGGGAACTAACAAACAGGGCCGTAGCGTCAGGGAGTCTGCGTGAGGGGTGTCGCACCCCATTATTTTATTTGTTATAAAATTCAAGTGAATTTATAGCTGACGCATGAGAAAATTAAGGTATTTAGAAATTTATTTACGGTTGCAACCAAATTTTTACCAAGAGAAACTTTAAAAAGTCTGAAAACCGGATAAATATTTCTTTGGTCTTTGTTAGTTATAATATTGTCTACTAAAAGAGAAAACAGGAAACCAAAAGAACTCCCGTCTCTTCTTCTCCCTCTACTCCCTCTAAAAGGTCAGTGGGTTCACTGGAGCAGAGTCGACCTGCACGCGGGCTCTTTTGGACGGGTTACCTTTTGGTATATAATCGAAAGAACATTAAGTTACAGTTTGTC
Source organism: Nanipora kamurai (assembly GCA_036872915.1). Classification (NCBI taxonomy): domain Eukaryota; kingdom Metazoa; phylum Cnidaria; class Anthozoa; order Scleralcyonacea; family Helioporidae; genus Nanipora; species Nanipora kamurai. The sequence goes on along the minus strand of JBAHVQ010087646.1, from coordinate 529 downwards.
AGGTAGTCGCAAGACAATCGAGTTACATTTTGATATGTAATCAAATGACAATCAAGTTCGCTTTCATGAGGAAGCTTCCTGACTCAAAGAACATATCATGCAGAATCTCATACTTAGTGGATTGACGTAAAATACGTTAAGAATAATCGGTCACTTAACCCTTTCCTGTCCGACGACTTTCCCCTTGACAAGTAAAATCGTCTGGCTTTAGTCTGAGTAAAATACACTGGTGTACGCCAGAACAAAATGGGTTACTGAGGACCTATACGGACAGGAAAGAGTTAAGAAGATAGGTTTGAAACCCTAGTCAACGCTTTCCTGTCCCAGGACTTTCTCCTTGACGACTAAAATCGTCTCGCGGTAGCCAGAGTAATATACTCTATCGCTAGCCAAAGTACAATACTAAAGTCTGCATAGATCACTGAAGACCTACACGGACAGGAAGGAGTTAACGGATAAATGAAACCAAATGATTTAAAGAAATGTAATTCTTCCCCATGCAATATTGGTTAACACTTTTTAAAGACTG
>JBAHVQ010087431.1:16009-26589 GCA_036872915.1 Nanipora kamurai | reverse complement strand
CTAATGTGATCAAAGTGCCAATGAGATGACAGCAATTAATCGCATGTGCCTATGATTGGTCAAAATTCAGACAGGCTCCGTGGGAGACTAAGTCTTGCGCGAAAAAAAAAAAAACAGCCGAAACTATGACTCTCGCTTTAGCTCGAGTAATCATAATAAAATTGGCAATATTCAGGAAATTATACTAAATGCCGAACACTAATAATCTGGTTCATGTGGGACCTTGGTATATATCAGACGACCAACGAATGTTCGTGAAGCTCGTTGTCTCAGAAAAACGATTTCTAAGTCCTAGACGGGAATCGAACCAGCAGCCTTCTGATGTCTGGTGAGTCGCTGTAACCATTGAGCTACCAAGACTCAGATGATGAGCTGGGGTGCAGGTTCATCATATGTACTGCCTAAGCGGAAGTCACGATATGATATTGATGTAAATACTTAAATGTCGAACACGAACTCAGTTCATGTGGGAGCTCGGTAAATCTCAGACGACTAGTTGACGTTCGTCAAGCTCGTTCTCTCAGAAAAAAGATTTCTGAAAAAACGATATCTGAGCGCCAGACGGGAATCGAACCCGCAACCTTCTGATGACTGGTGAGTCGCTCTAACCATTGAGCTACCAAGATTCAGATGGTGAGCTAACTCAGGTTATTATGTTTAAATATTTTATACTAAAAAATCACACATTCTCACATGTACTCACAATCTATTCGGAAGGCAAGACAGGACGTTTCGGCGACGGTGTAATTCTCGTTATGGTCGTCGTAGCAAAAAATGGTTAGGTTGAATTTCGTCTCATTAAAGAGTGAATTCTTAATTAAGTTCCACTAAAGAAACCAAACCAGAAGAATACTATAAAAAATGGTTATTCACGTCCCACTTTACCTCAGTTCGGGTATACAATTCACGCACGATGGCAACTTATGATAACGATCTAACTTATGAATTTTAACGCCTTTCCTGCCGCAGAGGACATAATATATTCTTCTTTGATTGTTTTACCCTGGCTATCGCCAGACGATTTCAATCCTCAAGGGCACATCGCTCGCGCGGAAAGGGTTAAGAACTGACTCTATAATTAACTCCTTCTCTGTGGAGGACGAGTATTAAAGTGCCACTAAAATTTTTTTTCGCTGTTTTAAGAGACCTCGTTGAGTAGGCTAGCTCAGTAAAACATTTTCTAGTATTGGACATTTCTTCGATATGCTATGCGCCGTCAATGTTGGAAAAATTAGAATCTGCATATCCCATAGCAGAGTAGCAAAGGGAATTTCGAATCCGGTTTTGTGCAGTTTTCAGATTAAAGTTAGCTTAGTCACATGTGAGAAGAGTATTGTCCAGTTTGACTCTACTAAACATTGCAAGTTTTCTCCGGGTACTCCGGTTTCCTCCTGTAATAACACTGGACCTATAAAGGATGGCCCTTACTGGATCTGTAGGTAGAACAGTGTAGTTTAGCTGATAGGGTTATCTGGTATAAATAAAGGAACTTTACTTTATATGACGTAACACAACCAACTCTTTTTCGAAAGTCTGTATGAAACTAATCGTAAAAATAGTAAAGGAAAACACAACAATGCACAGCAAGCGTGTTGAAGCTCGATGTAACAACATATCAAACCTAAACGAATGGTTTCAAGCAGATTTTCAAAGACAATTCCTTGTGTTACGTCATATACGAATAGTCCCACTCCCCTTCTTACTCCGCTATCGGACATGCAGATTGCAATTTTTCCAACTTTGATAGGGTACAGAAATCCAAGGAATGTCCAGTATACTAGCTCTCCATACCAAATGTATATAAGGTTGCTTATGACCCAGTTGTTTTAACTTTCAACAGTCCGGGACATGTTCATACATTCGTTGCCTACTCACCACAAGACGTCGCGATCTGTTGACATTATTTATAGAAAATACTTTTGTTGTGTTCTCGATACCCATCCATGATCTGCCATTCCTTGTCAACGTCGATTCGTTCCAGAGAATAGTACAAACAGCCAGGCTTCTGTTTAGTTTCAAGGGAGCTTCAAACTGTCTTGAGCATGAAGAGTTGACACAGTCATTGCTAAGGTCCAGTACAGGAACGTTAAATTCCATCGGTAATTCATTATTCTTAATAAACTGATAACATCCTGCGGGAATTTACAAAATATTTGATGTTGAATTAAACAACCAGTTGTTGGGATTTTATAACTTTCAGTCTTCCCTATTAATGAATTAATTGATAAATTTCAGCAATGGAAATACCAGGCGGAAAACGTAGTCTGGTGATAAAAATTATTGCCCATCAAATAATTCTTAACAAGGCCATATTGAATGCGCGGACATCAACGAACTGGAACAAAATTCTTTAATAAAAACTAACGCAACTCAATACACGAGTAACATCATCAGAGTGATATGAATAATTACATGTAAATTTATATCACCCTAATGATGTAACTTGTGTAGTGACGAAACGTTAGTTCTTACGAAAGAATTTTATTCCAATTCTCTGATGTCTCTGCATTGAATATGGCCTTGTTAAAAATTATTTACTGAGCAATGATTTTTATCACCAGACTAACGGATAAATTATAACTTATAGTATACTATATATATATATTTATATGTTGTGATGATAGATAAATCTGTTGATTGATTGTTTAATCAATTATTTTAATCAGATAAATATTCTCATATAAATTTATTTGGTAGAGTATGATGCTTGTTGTTAACAATTTAAGACTTATACTTTTCATTGGGTAGTACCTGGTACTGTCTTATGACGGATATCTTTGACCCTGAAAGCAAAGGAGTATTCTTGGAACTTGCTGCCCTCACTCAAACATTCTATAGTCAAATTAACTGAGGTTCCTGCCAATGGAGAATATGGATCGGACATCCACTAAACAGGAGCAATAAAATGTGACAACCATAAGAGCACTATTTGAAAGATTCTTAGATGGACTTACACAAATGACGTATGAAAGTATATATACTTTCAAATCTTCGTCATCACAAATCGTCATAATTGTGATGATAAAACAGCGGTGGTTCCAAGGTGGGATCTGCCAAGCCATGCCTCATTTCAAAAAAAATAGTGGTTAAGTAAAGAAACAGAATTTTCCAATATTTAACAGATAGATTTCATTTCCCCATTGTCTGTTCAGTTATAGATACACAGATGATGCACAATGTGGTAAAAACACAGAAGTGACCCACAAAACGATAGTCGAGTGATTCATTGATGTTCTTACCACGTCGTGATATCACTCCGTCCCATTCGCAAACATCAGTACAAAATACGGCAGTGATGGAAGCCTACTCTGCTTTAAGCTCCAATAAACGATCCACTTACCGTAAAGTAGATTCCATCTTTGTTCCGGTCTAACACAAAAGGTGGCTTACTCTGATTCGAAAAGACATTCCATCCCCTCTTAAATGTCAACCAGCTTGACTCTTCCCATAATATCTTACAGTTTGATAAATTACGGACATTCAACGAGCTATGGAGTAGTCTGGAGCATCGGTTAGTAGCCATTGGACAATTGGGAAACAAGTCTATCTGCGATATACCAGTCTCGTTTTCCTTCAGATAAAAATAGCCTAGTACGAAGACAGTAAGATACGACATTTCATACTGGGTTGATTTTGCTGCAAGAACTACAGCTTTTACCGTTGAGTGGCCGATAATTTTTCACGTGTTTTTGGTCAATTAAAGACAGAGAGGGGGCTCCATCATGAAAGGCAATATGGTTGTCTTTCGACTATGTATACAAAATAAAGCTACGTAGAGCCTACGTTTTGGTGAACCGGTGTGGCTGGGACTCTGTAGAGAATCTGTTCCACTGGAATTGCCTCCTTGTGTTGGGGGAAGATGAGGGGAGGAGAGAGATAGGGTACAGGGGCATAGCCAAGGGGGGAATGGGGGTCCGGACCCCCTTTTCTTCAGGACCAATTTTGTAATTGTTTCAAAACTGAAGAGAAACTGATCGGAGGGGGGATAAAAAATTTTCCGGGTACCACGCCCCCGGACCCCAGTTGTTCTGTGTATTTGACGATTAGACCCCCCACACGTTTGGGACTGGCTACGCCGTTGTAGGCGCACTTTTTCCATACAACCCATTTTGTCATTTTGTTAATGTTGTACAATTGACGAATTGGAACTTACACTTAATTTCACTCGATTTGTCGATATGTCTGTTGTCATGGATAAAATCTCGAAAAACAAGCGTTGTATCGTATTTGCCTCTATCCGTTGCCTAAAGGTCTATTCACACTGTACGGGAAACCGTAACGCGACGCGATTTTTGTAATTTCGGAAGCGAATAAATTCGTCCCTCATAACATGTTTGATAAAATAACCATGAAAGGATAACTTCTTGATTTTAGTGCATACAAAACCTCTAGATGTTCATTTCTAGGGTAATTTTATTCGCTTTTAAAAACTCGAAAGTCGCGTCGCGTTACGGTTTCGCGTCCAGTGAGAACAGACCTTAAGGGTTAAATTACAGAATCTTGGGAAACTGGAGCTCGGGGTTAATGATAGTTTTATTTCACCGCTACGTACTCAAGCTTTAATCAACTCAGAACATTTGTGAAGCGCAGACGAAAATCGAACCCCCACAACCCTCTGAATCTCGGAGCGACACTCCAACCTTTCAGCTGCTAGGACCTGGATACTGGTTCGATTGTTTGACGTACGTACCATGGGATTTACAACCTTGATAAATGTTGATAAAGATGGATTTAAACCATGTGAAGTTAAAACTTCCTTTTAGCTTCGCGTTTTTCTGCGACGCCGTAAACCGTAGTATAAACTGCAGTCTGACGTCAAACATTTGCGGTTTGAGGTCAAGAGGGACATTTAGGTCAAGAGGGACATTTAGCATTTAGGTCAAGGGGGACATTTAGGTCAAGAGGGACATTTAGGTCAAGAGGGACATTGAGGTCAAGAGGGACATTGAGGTCAAGAGGGATTTTGACATTTAGTGAGGTGTTTAGGTAATAGATAAAGCATGAGCAGCCGAGCTTGTCTTACTTACCAAACGGACGCCTCCAACTAGCCATGTTTTCAAACTATTTTTCAAGTTGGAGTGATTTTACCTTAGTAAATTGATGTAAAAGTTTATGTAGATCAGGACGATGCTTTACCACTGTAAGTTACGGCAATAAAATTGACCCAGACGCGTTTATGATTTAATTTACCGTCAAATATCAAAAAGCTATCATTCATGCAGCATGCACCCTAAGGCTCCAGCTTCAAAGTTCGGCTTTTGTATCAGTAAAATGCTGCCGTAGTTCGCTTACCGCAAAGTGACCGTTTTCCCATTGGACTGACGTGAACCGTGGGCGGCAAAACGTAGTTCACGTGACATTTTGGGGTTCATGGTCTGCAGTAGGCTTTGAAGTACGCGAAGCTAAATGACTATATTATAAATATTAAAAATGTATTCAAATTACCACTGGGACTTCTTGCTTCGCAAACGCTCTGATTTCCACCAGGATATATAGTCCAAAGATTACCTTTATTTATGAGCTTAACTGTTCTTGCCAGAAGCGAAGAGCTTCGATAATAATACCTCATAGCGTGTGTGAGGTTTGTCGAATGTTCGTTGGAGGAAATTCCAAACCAGAACCTATCGTTACACTTCCATTTTTGGGTATGAACTGAAGAATTACACGGCGATACAAAGATGCTTCTATAGTCTTTAACTGTTGGGTAGACATCCAGGCATTTTAAAGTGAGAGCATTTAATAACAGATCCCCTGGTGTCCAAATCCAAACCTGACCCAAGTCAATCGCGTTACACGCTTTTGTGTAATAAATATAACGATTGTAAATTCCACCAACTCTTGCGCAAATCTTGCTGGGTTTATGATAAACAAGAAACGTTTGACCAAATCCCGCTATGAATAGAACAAAAAGTTCAGTACTGAGGGATAGAACAAGTAAGATCAAATACTCTCTTCTGGATACGATATTATTATTATTATTAGCATCATTATCATTGTTATTATAATAATAACAATGAGTTATTATTATTATCTTTAAAGTTATTATTACACGACTAGTGGACGTTCGTCAAGCTCATTATCTCAGAAAAACGATTTCTGAGCCCTAGACGGGAATCAACCTTCTGATGACCGGTGAGACGCTCTAACCATTGAGCTACCACGACTCAGACGGCGAGCTAGGGTGTAGGTTCATCATATGTACTGCCTAAGCGGAAGTCATACATATGACAAACGTACACCCTAGCTCACCATCTGGGTCGTAGTAGCTCAACGGTTAGAGCGTCTCACCGGTCATCAGAAGGTTGCGGGTTCGATTCCAGTCTAGGGCTCAGAAATCGTTTTTCTGAGATAGCGAGCTTGACGAACGTCCACTAGTCATCTGATATTTACCAAGCTCCTACATGAACCAAATTTGTGTTCAGCATTAAGTATTTCCATCATTATTATCATATCGTGACTTCCGCTTAGGCAGTACATATGACGAACCTGCACCCTAGCTCACCATCTGAATCTTGGTAGCTCAATGGTTAGAGCGTCTCATCAGGAGGTTGTGGGTTCGATTCCCGTCTAGGGCTCAGAAATCGTTTTTCTGAGATAACGAGCTTGAAGAACGTCCACTAGTAGTCTGATATTTACCAAGCTCCCACATGAACCAAGTTCGTGTTCAACATTAAGTAAAAAATTATTCTTATCATTATTATTTTCATTATTATTTCCCTTTCCACAGCTAATGCTGAACAACCTGCCATTTACCTACATCCCGCAGTTGTTGATGACAAGAATTTCTATCCTTTAATGTCCAAGACTTTTCCTGGGATTCTGGTAGTTCCCAATTGTCCTGTCTTTTGTAAGGTCCGTCTTGATCTTTCACTTAGCCAGATCACCTATCACGTTTTTTGTTACAGGGCCCAAGGTACCTATGGTGATTGGTATGTTTAGCACGTGGTCTACCTCTCCTTGCCAACATTTTGGAAACTCGTATCTCAGGTCAGTATAATTATTTACCTTTGTTCTTTCACTATCCTCAATCCTTGTGTAAAAAGGACATACAACGTCGACAATCTACCATGTTTTCTCATCGTTTTCCAACATTATCATTATCATTGTTATCGTCATTATTATTATTATTATTATAACTTTTATATTTGAATTTTTATATTGGTAAATTTGTAGTTGTTTAATTTGTAATTAGTACTTGTAACATTGTTATTTCAGGATTAACTCCTTTTCCGTGTGTTTTTTTTTGTAACCTCTTGTACCATAACACAGCCAGGATGCCTATGTAAATGTAGTGAGTGCTGGTTGTCTATTTTTACAGATACAGTCGTGTATATTTTTACTAATAAAATCGACTTTTTATTATCATTATTGTTATTATTATTATTATTATTATTATTATTATTATTATTATTATTATTATTGTTATTACCAGAATTTACAACAAAGTACTTGTTGAAGAGAAGCTAAAAAAGGAAATATTCCTCTTATAAAATACCTGCCAGATATTAACAAATTGCAATACACAGTAAAGTATTAAAATAATGAATTGTCACAAATACTAAAACTTAAGATCCATACATTTATCAAACAAACAGGTAAAGACGCAGTTTTTCAATAAATGGACTGAACTTACCTTATTTTAAAGTAAAAAAAGTCGATTGAACTTGTTTTATTTAAAATTATAAAATAAGGGAGTAACATCACGCAATGTGATTGGCTATTGGCTACGAGGCACGTGGCCTTATAACTCAGCAACAGCACGGCTGATGTGATATCTCTGGTTTTGATTCCTTGTTTAGAGTAAAATTAATATAGTGGTTACAACAAATAACGAATCAAGAAATTGCTGAACACAAGCTTAGACAGTTCATTTACACAAGTAAGCGAACAGATCCACCCTCAAGACCCGAACGAACTGTTTACATGAGCCACGTATTAATGAATTAGACCATTGTTTCTATCTTTTAAAATTGCTTAACTAGTTAACTCGATTCAGGTGTCGATTCAACGATTAACAAGTCGAAGCTCTAATAATTGCGGGAGGCGAGTTGCCTTGTAAACGAAATAGATGGTTAACGAGTTCTCTCTGTATTGCTGTTTTACTCCTAAAAGTTTTCAGGTTTATTAGGCAAGCAGGCTAGCCCGGTAGGTGGGTTCTTACTTGTGGCGAGACAATGTTCCAAGTGCCGTCATTGAAATTCACCCACGTCAACATTGTAAGACAGGTTGGTCCGTTTCTTGGGATTCTTTTTTTAAAACCGTTGTTTGATTGCCAATCATTGTTTTAATTGTTTTGTTTTCGAGCTATTCCGGTTGGCCGTACTTACCTGGTTCTTCAAGCCATCTGATCCCTTCTGAGATGGATCATATTCACCAAAGAGTCTAGTCCACAAATCTTAGGCAACTTTACATGCATTTCAAATTCACAACTAAGCTGTGGTTCCTTTCACCATGAAGTAACAATATCAATAGAAAGTTTAAGCAACTCAAGCGAAGCCTTTGATCCACGGACGGCAAACGGAAGTAATGTCAACGTTTTAGATGTTTGGCGTAAAATCAAGAACGGCAAATAGGTGTTAAATACGTGAAAATATAAGTTCGTTGAAGGAAAATGCTATGCTTGTTCGGAGTTACCGTTGTTTTGTATTTGATCAAAATACTCAGTGGTTCCCGTAGCAATCGGATATTTATGGGTTGTGAATGTTCATACCGTACCCTGAGAGTTTTTATTTTCTTTTTCAACTCATATACGTAAAGCCGAAAAGACATTAGTTTAGATTAAAGTTCGGGGAAATCTAGCTTCTACAAAGCCAAGGAGACATCAGATACGCCGTTTTCAATCCAATCCACGTGCAGATATTGCCGTCCGCGATGTCAAGAACGTCATTTTCTTCTGCCGTACTGTACATTAAATTTTTTGATATTAAAAGAAGTCATGTGATAAAATATATCCAATCAAGTAGGAAAATTCATATGAAAGTAATAATATGCTGCCAGTAGAGAGCCATTTACTATTTTAAACTTCGATCAGAGATGTAAAGGGAGATGTAAAATAAAGAAAAACCAAGATAGCAACATTGCACTCTGTTGTTTTTCCCTGTACATGCCAGACGAGAACAATGCCTATCAAGGGATTAAACCAAACCAAAACATTCGCTGAGTCCACATGGGTCAATAGTTCTCAACGGTGGATCCAGGCCTGAAGTTATTCCTTGGTACTCCTGGAATTGTGCCGAAAGCACCGAAATGCACCATTTTTAGAGATTTAACCCGAATTTTTTAAAGTTTTCGGAGTCACGATGCTCTATTGCTCCGACGTGCATCCATCTGCGATCGTCTAAGATTGAAAATTAAGAGCTTATCTTTTGTTGTTGACATAGCTGCCAGAAATGGATGATTGGGCACCGATTTTATAAAACAGTTCTTTGGATAATCGAGAACTTTGGTTCTTTTGCTATCAGGAGGGGGACTGGATCATTAGAATTTTAGATTTGTAAACTCGCAGAGCTATTTCAACATTTAACAGACTGTTTCAACATGCTGTAACGCACAGCAGGGGGCTAATAAAGTCAATAAACGGGAATAGATCAGATGTCTTCTGTACGTTTGGAGTTTTGATTGTGCATGAGATCTACGTAAGGAGAGCATTTTGTCATCCCACAATATGTGACGGAGACTATGCCAAAAAATCATTTTTTTCTGAGTTTCGTCGATTTTTTGATATTCGGGATGATGTTTGCTACTTGATTGTGCTTGTGCACAAAACTGATATTCTTAAACGTCAAAAATGTAGTTTCGGTCAATGTGATAATCCTCGCTGTGGTTTAATGAACTGGATTGTAAAGTGAATCTCGGTGACCCGATTTAATGGGAATATTTCTTCTAATCAGTGATAATCAATGAATTAATTAATGTATACATTACTAAATTTCAAGGAGAGGAGGGTTATTGTGGCATGTCCCATTAATAAGAATTTACGAAAGCTTTAATTTTCTTACGAAAGAGTTAATTCCTTGCCGTATTGTTCTTACCGGCATTCAACAGATCATTGCTGCTCCAACAAACTGCACCATATCTCCTCCTGATGTAAAACGCTCTGTTCCTTTCTCTGAGACAACGACAATTTTTACAACTTTTCATATCGGCCTCCTGGCATTCCTTCCCCAAGTATTTACATTTACATTTGATGTGTGTTTCAGGCGCTTTGCAATCCATTAATAAGAACCTTGTCCGATAGCTCGCTGGTATTTCGAACATGGCAGCATCAGTGATCGATCCATTACATTGAGTGGTTGTAGCGAGCATCCACAGCAACACGTTTATCACAAAACAGGAGATAGAACAAAAATCGGTTTTTTGCATGGACTCGGTGATAATGACTCGTCAATACAAAGTAGGTTAAAATGAAAGAATGTTAAGTAGTGCGCCAGATCATTGAAGGCGAAAACTCTGCTTTCTTACTTTATAGTCCAGCTTAGGTACGGACCACTTTAGGTTTGTTGTAACCTTTGCCACAGAGTAGGAAATAAACCTTTGCCACAGAGTAGGAAATAAACCTTTGCCGATGTCGAAACAAAAAA
>JBAHVQ010087431.1:0-15909 GCA_036872915.1 Nanipora kamurai | reverse complement strand
AACCTTTGCCACAGAGTAGGAAATAAACCTTTGCCACAGAGTAGGAAATAAACCTTTGCCGATGTCGAAACAAAAAACAACAAAGGAATTTCCCGAAGTTCAAATTTCCTTGTTTGGTCTTAATAGGATATACACGGCCCTATGCAGGTGGGCGAAATGGTTTACTTTAGAGTTGAGTGGGTGACCAGCGGAGTTTGTTGTGTAACTGTTGACGTGGTGGCGAAGAAAACACGTTCTAGAAATGAGAAAAATAAAAAGTTCAGGATTTGAATTGCTTTGGAGCTCAAAGTTGGCCGTCAGGAACCTATTGTGGAATCAATGTTTGGATCTCTTGTTGCGGGCGTGGTACGTCATTACCGTCATATCCTGGGTGTAAATTTGTGTCTTTTGTTGACCCGTTTCCGTAGGTCTAAACAAAGCGCAATCAGAGGCATGCAAGGTCTTATGGAAGATCTTACATGTCACAAAAACGTTGATAGTTACAATCAAACAAACTTGGGTTACCAAAGTAGAGGGATCTTTCGTGCGCACATCACAAAGCTAGTGCTTTCCTGGGATGGCTAGCTTGTTGCATTCCTGTTGAAGTGGGCGGCTTATTGGCAGTTTTGATTTTGAGAAAAAATGCTCATTGTTTGCACAGCAGACACTATGACAATCGTTAATCATTAGGAGTTTAATATCTAGATTGAAGATTTCCGATCTTTCGTCAAATTAATATAGCACTTAAGGGCATTTCCTTTACTTACAAGTAATTTTCCAGTAAACATTTTTCACTAAACTTGAAACAATAATCAAAATACCAATACCGCGCTCTTAAATTCGATTTACACGAAATGACTCTCGTATACGATTGTTCTTTCTGGTGTATCTAATCTCCTCTATGTGCACTATTGCCCCTTACAATTCGCTCGCAAATGTTGTAATGTCTCCTTAAGACTCTCATTACTAAATCGTATTTGTTAGGATGAACAATTGTGTACGGCAATCGCATCGTATAAACTGGACTGTAGTCGTTTACACGACAAGGCACGAAATTCTACTTGCTACGGTCTTCAATTAATGCGCCTAATTTTTCTGTGTCAGCAGCCAACATTTGTCGCCAAATTGGCTCCACGAACTCTTCCTTACATCCTATAAGTACGGGTGTTCTAAATTTCAGTGAAGATAAAATGTAAATCGGTGGCAATGGTTCAGCCAGTTCGCGGCATTTCAAGGAGTCATTCCGAATTCCACAATTTGAATACGTCATTAGGCATTGTATCTTGGGTATCCTGCATTTATGTTAGTTAACTTTGTCACCTATACCCTCCCAAATCCCTGTGCCCTCCCTATACCCTCCCAAATCCCTGTGCATTCACGCTGCATGGGTGTAAATTTACCTCCGTCTGGAACCACTGGACTCTGAAGTAAGTTTATGCGGGGACTTCAGTTGTTTGTGGCTCAATGGTTAGAGCATCTCACCGGCGATCAGAAGGCTACGGGTTCGATTCCCGTCAGGGGCTCAGATAAATTTTCTCAGTTAACAAGTTTGAGGAGCATGCGCAATTTCGATCTAAATATACGAAGCTACCACATGCCGCAAAACATTTCGCGAAACACACTGTTTCTTTACTCTTTGTCTCGAGGGAAATTGAACATGTGATTTAATAAAAAAAGAAGTACTGGAACCACCTAGACACGTAGGCAAATAAATTGTCGGGGGGATCGAGTATCACCAATATGGGTTTGTTAATGTCTAACCCTTTCTTGACCGACGACTTTCCCTTCGACGAGTAAAATCGTCTGGCGTTAACCAGAGTAAAATACTAAAGCCTCCAGTGGTCGCTGAGGACCACTACGGTCAGGAAGGAGTTAAGGAGATAGGTTTTAAATCCTGGTTAACCCTTTCTTGAGCGAGGACTTTCCCCTTCACCAATAAAATCATCTGGCGTTAGGCAGAGTAAAATACTAAAGTCTCCAGTGGTCGCTGAGGATCACTACGGTCAGGAAGGAGTTAAGGAGATAGGTTTTGAATCCTGGTTAACCCTTTCTTGAGCGAGGACTTTCCCCTTCACAAATAAAATCGTCTGGCGTTAGGCAGAGTAAAATACTAAAGTCTCCAGTGGTCGCTGAGGACCACTACAGTCAGGAAGGAGTTAAGGAGATAGGTTTTAAATCTTGGTTAACCCTTTCCTGTCCGAGAACTTTCTCCTTGACGAGTAAAATCGTCTGGCGTTAGGCAGAGTAAAATACTAAAGTCTCCAGTGGTCGCTGACGACCTATAGGGACAGGAAGGAGTTAATGTCGAGTATTATTTACGCGGCTTAGTTTTGAGTATCTCGTACATCTTACGAGTTTTTTTGCATACGTAGCACTTTGTTCAAAGTCCATAATAAAATGAAGAGAAAAGAAACCATGACAGAAGTTTTACTCTTGTGCCACGAATTCCCATATCCCTCTGAATACACCTTTTGACTTCTACCAAGCATGGTAGTTCGTGGCACTGGATCGAGTTAAACTCCTGTGGCTTCTTTTCTCTTCATTGTATTACAGAATTTGAATACTGAAAATATTTGCAAGTAAGATTATATATGTAGTTAAAAGCCTAATTAAAAGCCACTGATTAGTGGCTTTTAATTATGAGGTTGTGGGCCCGTGCTCTTTTGTGGGAAGCGCACCTTGCCCGCTACTAATTGCCAAAATTAACGCCAGTTGCCGAGAGTTTCGACTTACAATATCACTTCAAAATAGTCTCAGTATATGAAGTCTTTCTGGCGCCTCCAGGGCCGTAGGCTCCAATTTGGAAGTGGTCCGGTTGGCGTTGGCGATTCCAAGCGCCGAAGGTGCGAGCAACCTGTGGGGCGGTCCGGGAGCATTCCTCCCGGCAAGCTTTTGATTTTCGAAAGCTCGGAAACGCTATTTCCTGAATTTCGAAGGCAGTTTTGAGAAAAAAAGTTGTATCAAAAACATTGACAAACCATAATTTTATCGTCTATTTCGTGATTGTATACGACGATGGGAAGTGATTTTCAATTATTTTCTAAATTTCACCTTTAAAATCAATTTTTGACAGCTTATCATATTCGCTAAATGTTTTGGTGCTTTGGAAAGCGATTCCGTTGAAACCGGCCCAACCGTACCGGGGGGCTACGGCCCTGCACTATTCGCTTGATCGTGCAAAGAAAGGATAAGCTGAGTCGGGTTTCCTGTATTCCGGCCGTTTGATTAATTTAATTGTTTTAATTGGCCTTTGATTGACAGTAGGAATGGTCTGTTTTATCTTGGTATACACAGTAAATGGTGTGACGAACACGGAAGTAATCAATGCCTACACTCTCTACTCTCTGTAGATTGAGTTTGCTCGTATATAGATCTGATTTGTCGCGAAATGACAATTTTAATAGTGTATTATGCGCGTTTATGCCCAAAGTCGTGATTTGATTGTTGGAAATTAATCTTCACTGAACAGGATAGAATGTCCACTGTCTTTTATTAAACCAAGATGTATGTTTACATAAACTTGTCTACATGATCCGGGGCAACGAATCGTCAGTCATAAAGGATCCACGTTCCTTACTTCTTTTACTCTATATTCTCTACATTCTTCTACTCTAGCCATTTAAAATCAGATTGGATTTAAATGTCCCGATATGGAAGAAACCAGAATGTGTTTCGAAATATCAAAGACCAAAGTAACATCATTTCGCGACCAGCTCCCAACTGAACCTGTGACTCAGTCGGTAGAGCGTCGGACTGGTAAACCGAAGGTCGCGGGTTCGAATGCCTGCCGGGCCAAGTAGAGTTTTCTCTACTTTTCCGGTGTGGTTCGTCACTCGGAGTAGCAACTAACATCATTATTCTTCACCCGGGTTCATTCTTCTACTCTAGCCATTTTTTTATGTCGTTATACATTTGGGCGAATGAAATTTATAATTAATTATTATTATGATATATATGAATAAATAAAATAATAAATAAAATAAATAAATAAAATAATATAATTATAATTATAATATATTTATATAGGCTTTTAGAAACCTGGGCTAGTTCCAGTCTTTCAGTGGCCTAACTGCAAAGTGCCAATGGATTGATTGCTCGGTGCAACAGTGGAAAGAACTGTGATATTTGCTGAAAATTAAAATGGTTGAGAAACTGCCGGAACTTTGGCGTAGAAAAGCTGACGTTTCGAGCGAAGGCCTTCATCGGAGTGAAACGTGACTTCACAAAACGTCGATTTTTATACACCTAAGTTCCGACAGTTTTCCAGCCCTTTCATCAATCGTTCAAAACGCCCACGCAACACCTACTTTTATATCATTGTTACGAAATTTGCGGCGTTTTGCAGATTATTTATTCCACTGCCTGTCCTGGATATGATACAGGTTTTATCACGGAATTTTTTGCTTTCAGTTGCGCTTCAAGGGTCGCGTCAACTTTCAAAACGACACCATGCACTTGGGTCTTAGTGAAGTGGATTATTACGCTCTAGGTGGAGTGAATTAGTGTTTGAAGGATTTTGGCCTGCATCAGTCAGCTCGTCATACTTCACCATAGGATTGCCTGAACGACCTGTTCGGTTCCATTGAGCCGAGTTTACAACATTCGGTTCTATCACTAAATCTTTTCCGGCAGGATATCAGACCTGTATTATTTTACCCCGGCTAGCACCAGACGATTTTACTGGTCAAAGGAAAACACCCTGCTAGGAAAAGGTTGAATGCTGTGACCACCATAAACTACACACGTTTTTTTTTTGGTTTTTTTTTTCAAATTATGACATTCGCCTATTATGTGTGCTGATATACATTTTACATTTAACTGCTTTTTTTTACGCCTTACATGACAGTCCAGTTGATCGAGTCGTCAATCGTTTCAATGTCTACAAACTGTCCAGTTCATGATACAGTGGATCAGCAGCCGACACATCCGCGGAAGATTTAGCAAGAGCATCCGAATAATTTTTCCCTGTGCGTCGTTCTATAATGGATACATATTCGACTTGCTGTTCTGTATTTTGTGCAGTGCAGGGATCTTCCGAAGTTTCGTAAAGTGGATTGCTACTTTCATTCTCGAGAGGTTTGTTTATTGAGTTCGGGCTTTCATCAGCCAGTTCGTTGTACTCCGCTACAGGATTTTCCACAGCTTTTGGTCCTTCAAGGGTTTGGTAGACTGCATTACTGGGAGTAGTTGTTGGAAGTTGTGTGTTGACTAATTTGGCCTGATCAGGCATGCTGGGATAGCTGTATTCGTACTCAGGGTTAACTGTGGGATTTGTCGAGCCAATTTCATCTCTATTAGCATAATCATACACGATTGGGGTCTTTGCAGAGGAGTCATGTGAGAGTTGATTGTTATTTCCTTCTTTAGTACTATACACAAGTCCTTGGTAGGCCTGGTCGGCACCAGTTTCCTGCTGATAGTCCTCGAGTGTCTCGTAGAGTTGCGACGGATGTTCGTAAATAGCCTTGGGGTTATTTTGTTCGTTTCGGCTATGCATGTCTAAGCAAGGATTTTGCAAAAAGAAGATTAGTAGGACAACATTTGATCCTGTTTAGTCAGATAAGAACTCAGAAAAACGGACAATCTTGTAGCAAAATCGCTTGGTTTGTTTTTGATCTTCCACGTTATAAAATGGCTTGGTTTTTACTCCTACTGGCAATGGTGAAGGTATACATTGCAACTGGTCACGCCATACAAATAAGTAAATGTTTGTACATAGCAACACGTACACGTTTAAAAGTATCCGCGATATTCCTACAGCAAAAGCAAACAACTTGCTTTATGTACGAATTCCGTAGATAAACTTAAATCTGCTTGGTATGACCTGCATATTACATAGACTGCGGGCCCCCAACACTTTTGTATTAAAATGTCCCCACCATGGGTGCTGCCATCTTTGTCAGATCTCCGGCTTACGAAAGGCGTAAGTGTCGACAAATACTCCAGAAAAGGTTTCAGAATCGTAAAAAAAATATATAACTATTTTGGGTTTTTTCACAATTTTGTTTGTAGTCTTTTTCGAAAATACAACAAGGTGGCCATTGTAGTCGGTCTTTGCTTCGTAAGAATAATATCTCAGCGCAAGCTGTTCATATTTAAGGTACAGAAAAACGTCCATTCCTGTCTTACCTTCCGAGTTGGGTTGTTCTTGCAATCTGAAGTACAAAACGTTAAAAAAATTATAATCTTTAATTTGTTGACTTGCGTTACCAGTTCTAGGTTATTGCAAAATTGTTAAAGCGTGACGACATGCGTTGGAAATTACAAACATAACTACAAAAATACTTTTGCTGAGGTTTTCAATTTCAATTTCTGTTCTTATTAATTAATTGGTTTAAATTAAGTAATCCCTTTCGCTACAGGATGTCTACCCTTGACGAGTACAATCGTCTATGGTTACCCACCGCACATTTAAAAGATTTAAAAATTCTTCCTTTCTAATGTTACTCGTGGAATGCTACTCCGCAAGTAGTGTAAAAGCGCTTGGTTAATGTTGATAAGGCGTATCTAGGAGTGTTTACGCCGAGGCATCGTATAAGTCTACACTGTGTAGCCTGTGGCGGGGTGATTACCCCAGCACCCATTCATGTTGATGGAAGCACCACCAACCAATATTCTAATAATTTGCATTTCCATTTATTTACACATCAAGTTCTGTTTTCATTATAAAAAAGCCAAAAGCCAAGAGATATTTCATGCACTATGTCAGTTGTATAGACCTATAACGTGCCATGCCTATAAACCTTCGAACACTTTGTGGAAGCTCTTGGCGCGTCATAACAACCTGAAGTCTTTGTCCTTAAGCCCAAAGATTGCATCTCATAAATTAAATGAACCCTTAATAGAAACGATAAATTCACATTTAACCTACACTACTGAAGTCAACTGAAAAAGTTGACTTCAGCAGTGTAGATTAAATGTGAATTTATCGTTACATATTAACCTGAGGATGATTCTGAAATAGACTTTCACCTCCCAAACGTCCTTCTGCATTCTTTAGAGCTTCTATGAAATCTTATGAAGGAAAAACAAAAAGTTTTCGGTATATCGTTCTTACCTTTTACGTCGTATGTTAAGCACTAAGAACCCAGACGCCAGTATTACGAAAAGAACCAAAAGCACTATAGGTACAGTAATTGCGATTGCTTTAGTCCAACTAGCATCACTATTTTGTTCTAACTCTGATGAAAGTGTTGTTGTGGAAAAAGGTCGGGTTGTAGGCCCAGGCGAGTTGATGTTGACACTTGGCAATGTTGATTTTACCTAGTTAAATGCAAGATACATGAAATATTTAATTACCAGCTCAGAAATTTATATTTCTCATCAAAATTTTACAATAAAGTTTAAGTTATTTGTATCTAAACTATAAACCAAAAACCCATTGAAGATTACTTCATACAATGTACATCCAAACAGACCTGATAATGTTCTTTGCTAAAACCATCCTTAGATTACTCTGTTGTACAAATGCACGCTCATATACCCCATCAATAGTTTACTTTCAAATTTGAGTTCGGTTTTTGTCCTCGTAAAATAATTGCTAACGTGGTGGGAGAGTGACAGTGAGAGACAACTTCGAACTATTTCATAAATGATTACCACAGAACATTTGTAAATGTGAAACGCTACAGTCTTTCAAATCGTTGTATATAAAGACATATTTTAGATTAAGTCAAATGATTTTATAAACTAACTTATAGCTTGCAAGATGTTTAATTTAGTTTTATTTATGTAATACTTAGGATTTAGATTATCGGTACATCTTGCATATTAAGAGTATGAAGGGCACGGAGAACAGAGATTCACCGATGGAGCTGTCTTTCTCAGATAAAGCTCATTGCTATTATTATTATTACTTGCTGGTTCTTTGGTGAATTAATTTAGTTTGTGACTTACAAGAGGTGTCCATCTAGGGTTGCATAGGGCAATGGCTCCCCAGTTGTTTTTAGAAGGGGCCTGTCATCCTACTTTTAAGATTTGTTCACATGGTAGTTTTTGCTATATTTTGTGTGAGTAACGTATGATGAAAAAAAGGGGCTATAAAAGTCGAAACGTCGTATATTTTTCGCTTTTTTTGTCCAAGTTGTTGAACCAGCACTGACAAAAGCCCTTGCAGAGAAAAAAAATTCTAAAACGAACTTTTCAGCTCAACAATTAAGTCAAGGTTTAAGCCAACGGACCGAAAGCTTCATTGAGCAACTACTTGGTAGATTTTATACGCAAGTTGTCCTTTCTCCCTCATCAAAATGGCACTCGTATTTGAGGGTTTCGATGGTTACAGATCGAAAGACTTAAAAAGTAAATAATTTCTTGTAATGAAGGTCTAAACTGACCTGTGGATTTGGGGGTAAAGTTTCAAACTTGAGAAGCACGCAATGATCTTCACTTGAGTCTGTTCTGTCCGGTTTAGCTTTGCAGGTAATTGCTAACTTCAGTAATGACCCGTTCCATACTTTGAATGCATTGCGATTCATCTAGTTACAAAACGACGTCAAAGAAAATTTAAAAGATAAGGAACACAGCTGGAACTTAAAATTTATATAAAGTATAATTTTAAAACATACTAATGTGCAACAATATGGAGGATAAAAGATCGCTAGAATTGAATAAAATCAAAATATGTAAATTAGGTCAATGATGAATATGAATGACATAGTTAATTCAGCCAATGTAATGTTGAGTATTTTCCAATTTCGTCATTGACCGTGCGCACATCAATTCCACTCAACAGTATATTTACCGAAGGAACGAGATTTATAACAATTTGTGCGTTAAGTTGATTTGTCTTTTCAGGCAGCTGTTCTCGATTGCCGTGGACTTTCGCCGAAACGCAGATCGCCTACCAATAAGCCAGAATGTCTTTATTCTTTTACGATAATAACAGGGAAGTTTACACATAATCTAAAAGGTATAATTTATAGCAACACAAGAGTCTTTTTTGTTCCTTGCCTGTAGTTTTATTCCTCGCTTGGTTCCTTCAGTCTTTTCCACCGAGAAAAAAGTATTTTTGCCATTGACTGAGTTCCAGGGACCATGACGTTGCAAATATTTCGATTTTTCCCAATCGACAGAACAATGGACGTTCTCAACAAAAATAGGAGCTAATATCCCAACGCTTAAACAATCTTGACATTTTTGAAGACTTAGAAATTGCAAAAGGGAACCATCCGAGAAACGGTAGCAGCCTGAAGAAAATAGAGAAAGCGGTTGCATACAAGTCCAGTTTTGACTATCTTTCCTATATTATTGCATTAAATATGTGCATGCAGGCATGTGTTCGTGGATTTGAGCTACCTAGAAAAACTCTTAGTGACAAACCCTTTTTAATTCTTTGCACAATGTCCATGTGGAAGCTCGGTGTTATCACCGACGATATGTAAACGGAACGACTAGAGGACGTTCGTCAAGCTCGTTCTCTCAGAAAAACGATTTCTGAGCCCTAGACGGGAATCGAACCAGCAACCTTCTCTAGTCGTTCTGATATTTACCAAGCTCCCACATGAGCAGACTTTCTATTCAGCGTTTAAGATATGTAAGCGTTCGTCAAGATAGTCAATTTTGACTATCTTTGCTATATTATTGTATTAAATAAGTGCATGTAAGCAAGTCTTCGTGGATTTGAGCCACCGAGAAAACTTTGACAATACGTCCATAGCATAAATACCACAGTGCATCATTATACGCGCATAGCCTTAACTTCATTCTTTTGAAATTATTTCATTTTTACCAGTTGTGATGAGCTTTTGTGTATTTTTATTAGAATTCAAAAGAATGAAGTCGCGGCTATGCATGTACTCTTATTGTGTATTACTGTTGTGGTATTTATGCAAATGGCCTATAACTTTTAATTTTATGCACAATGTGCGTGCATGTGGGGGTCTGGTGCGGTCAAGGACGATATGTAAACGTTTGTCAAATTCGTTTCTTCTAAAGAACTATTCTGAGCCGCAGAAAATGCATGACAAAATCTTTCTTCTGGAGGTCTTGCTCCTAGCGTTTCGCAGCGTTCAAAGACGGATGAAAAGTAGAACAAAATGGCAGACTTTTAAATTTACCACCCAATTTATTTTCTTTTTCTACAGCAAGAGAGCAGTGTTACAGCTATTTCAATATGTATGTACGACCTTTAGAATTCTTAAAATCGATTGATTTATGCTCAATTTACAGGGAGTTACCAATTTGGCAACGGGAACGGATCCACAGTCGATGTTAGCGAGGGGCCGAAATTGGTCAGCGATTATGTAATTCGCGCTACCTAAGACAACTAAGTATGATTTCCACCCACATGTGGAGGTTATGTACGTCAAGCGCTTACTTACTGCTACGTAACATCATTTGTCTTAAGACTACTCGATGCCTCGACCTTATTCCAATAAATATTCTACATTTAACCTTTTAACGGTCTAGAAAACACCAAAAAAGAAGGAAAAGTTCTGCCACACCTTTTGGTGACAGTTCGTTGCTGTTCAACGAACTGTCATCAGTTACGCGCGCCAAAGTTGATTTATTTGGTTAAAAATTTTACGTACTGTATATCTCTCAACTCTGGATTTGCCTATGTTTGGAAATTCCTATTGAATTAACATTCTTATTTTACCCTTGGAAATGTACCAACGGCATCCAAGAATTATTCCTTAATCTGGGATTGCTTGGAGATCTTGAAATGAGAGCGCAATGATAACTTACCTTGGTAACTTGTGGAAGAACAAATGGATTTGCGACGTTTATCTAACTGGCTCCATGAATGTTTGGACGGATCGACGGTCATATATCTCTCTGTGCCTTCTTTTTCGAAACGAAGATATCTTTCTTGTCCTTGAAATAGTTTTTGATAGGGGAAGAATTTGTCTCGACATACCCACTGTTGCTTTTTTGAGCTGTGGTTACATGACTTCATTGTCACGTTTCCAACGTTAGCAGCTGGAGAAGTTATGCACTCCATAGTTTGGATGTTCATGAAGTTTTTTGTTGTTGTCCAAATCCAGAGCATTCGACTGGAAGATGAAGTGCATTCAGTAGCGACCACATACCCATTCTTTTGTACAGTTACACATAGCCCATGGTTGTTGTTGGAGATTTGAAAGCTGTCTTCGGGAACTGAAAAAATGCCAAAAAAAAACTGGGCACCTTTTGGTTTTGTAGCTAAACCATTAATTCATACAGTGCGCGACATTTGTTTGGTTATTTGGTCTTTGCTATTTTGAACATTAAAATATTGTTTAAATTTTGTTTTAAGGTAACCAAACGTCAACAATGTAAAAGGATATTAAATTTTATGGAAAAAAAATTCTCTAATGGTCAACGGCCCTTCAGCTGGTATTTCACATTGGAATATAACATTCCATATATGCGAAAAAGGCGGTGTAACTATTCTGGACAAGTACCCTCATCGAAATTCTGTGACCCCAAGGTGCATCCCATCTGAAGTTATGAGGAAGGAATTAGTATTCTATTTCTCAGGAAGTGTGAAGTTGGTATAAGGAAAATGTTTATGGCGAGATAATTGATCCTGCACTGTCGTTTACGGCAGTAGCTGTTGAGCTGCCGTCCTATAAAGAACATTTATTACCATCTGTTGTTGTGTGTATTTCATCACGGCTTGGACGGCAATACCATCCTCAATGCACTCACTTAATAACCGCGCCTCAACATCGGCGTAAAACGTTACAAAAGCAAGAAAAAGGATAAAGAGGTGCAGATACTTTAGAAAGTTCTCGCGCTAGTGTTTAAGGAGGTTCCCTTGGGTAACCTTTAATAGGAGACTGGTAACTAAGTATGGTTGAGCACGCATGCGTAGATAGTGATCTTGAATCATTATTCTATGAGAGCAGCACCGTCCGCGTCACTACAAGTGTGAAATTTTTGGAGGTTTCCTTCCGTGAATTTCTTTTAAAATCAGAAGACAGAATTTTTTAAAATCCAGTAACTTTATTTCAAAAATTCTGCCTTGATAACCTACCCTGATGTTTTGATATTTAATTCATAAGCGTACTATCTAACCTCATTCCAATGTTCAGAAAAGTTCACAGACGAAATCCGAAGATAATGTATCTTACATGTACTAATCGTGGAAATATGCGGATGTTTTAACGCTATTATTACCATCTTAGCAATCGAAAATTGCACAGGACTACAAATATCTCATTGTTATCCTGCTTCTTCGACAGTTGGACACCCTGTGCACCGAAGAGAACAATTATTTTAAAGAGAGAAACGCCCATAAATGGAGACGATGCTAATTGCATACTGTAAAGATAGAAACTGTAGGGAGGCACCGTGAATAACTAAATAAAGTAAATCCGCCAGTGTCATCAAATATGATTATATCTACTATATTAAGGTAAATTATGCAGCAATGAAACATGAAAGATCTGTTTCTGTTTTCACACGGTTTTAGCAACATTTGACTGTACAGGGTAATGACCAATTTTATGGTCTAAATTTTCTTCCAATGGCTGGAAGAGAAGAGTTTTAGCAACATTTGACTGTACAGGGTAATGACCAATTTTATGGTCTAAATTTTCTTCCAATGGCTGGAAGAGAATCAACTTATTTATCAGCCAGAAAAATGACGCAGACGGATATTTGGACGGGGCTGTTAATTTGACAAATTCAACCAAGAGATTTCCGCACAGTTGTTATTTTTAAAACCAAAAATCAGATCGAAACACTGAAATTAACTCCTGCTGATCTCAATCTCGAGAACTAACTAAGAAAGTAATGTCAAGACTCAAACATTTTAACGTGTTAATACTGACGTCATTCTCGCGCGGAATGGCATTTGGTATCCAAGCAGTGTCCATCGACACGGCAGCACTTTGCTTTTATTGCTCGACAATCATCTCGTTGCTCATGCAATTACCCATGCTAATTAGTTCCTGAGATGCTTCGTAGCTTAATTAAATCGCTTATTTACCATTTTCTTATAAGTACTTGATATACTGGCAAAGGTTTGTAGAGTATGTCTTAGCATTGACTTACAATTTCTGTAACACAAGCTTCTGACCCAAACCTAAGATTACTACATTGGACATTTAATTGAAATCGGTGTTTAATAGTGATGGTAAACAAACCTGATTCGGGTACTATTTCTTCATCTGTCACACACTTTTCTTCACTAGAACTGGTACCTAAAAAGGTATTTCTTCCATCCTTTTTACAGACACAGTACTTACAGTCGCTGGTTCCGTTACATACTGCATCGAAGTCGTCGCAAAAATTTGAGCAATCTGATTCATAATCATCGGAGTCCTTTAAGCATTCTGAATTTGAAAATATATCATGTTTTCCTCGCAATATCTCGAATGATTCTCCCGGCCTTGAGTTTCCTCCAAACCAAAGGACGATAAAGCAAACAATGAACACAGAAATGGTCTTTCCAAACGACATTCTTGCTGAAACCGAAAGAACGTTAATGATAAGGAAGTATTTGATTCACCTTATGAGACACGAGACTGCAAACCACGCATAGTTCCGACACCCGATCACAGACAAAACGTCCTACTGAGTTTTTGTTATACCTGCACAATAACCCGAAATCCATCATTATATACAAAAATTTGAATACCAACATCATTTGCTGTATTGCAAATGATTTCAAAGATGAAAATAAATAATCATTCAATCGCTATCGTTGGTAGATCCTACTTAAGTGAATAGGTGAGTTAAACAGCAGCTGTGGAAAATAGAAATTATTGGGGGCCAGTGCCCCTTGCTCCTCGCGGTTCCACCCGCCCATGTTAAAGGTGACGTCATGGTGGCTATATCAGTGCTTTTTTTAAGGAATTTATTAGTTGCTATGGTATCTTATCTTTCAGTTAGCTTGTCCTCGTATATTGAATCTCAAAGGACTTATTGAAACTTACCACCCAGGAATTACTGTCTTGAAAGTCCTTTCAGTTTCAGAGTAATGTAAGAAAGATGGTGTACATTTCCTTCCATCTATCATCCAACTGTTTTTATTTACCGTAATATAAATTATCTTTTTAATTTTACAACAGGACAAACTAAAAGTTATTAAAGATGATATTATGGGCCACATAAGGACTGCAAAAGTGGCAAGAGCGACCTAGCAACGGTTTTCAAAGCGCGATCTCGAATCTGAGAAATGGAAAGTGATTGGTTTGTTTTGGTATAACAAATACTACAGTTATCGACTGCTTGTGGAGTTGACTGACGTTTTGACGGCCCTAGCTGCTTTAATTTAACAGTCACCTGATTTCTTTCGTTATGTGCGTAGGTGGTTGTTTATGAGAAGTCAGTCTTTATGTCTACATGTGGGTGTAAAGTCAGTATTGTGTGTTGGCGTATGTAGGTAGGGTTAGCGTAGCTTGCTGGTTTATTTAAAGTGAGTCTACTGTTCTGCACTCTATCTCAAGTCTTGATTAAGTCGTTTGTAATGTGTTGGTAGCTGTAGTGACAGGCTCAGTGATTCTTGTTCCAAGTTGGTATATCAGCTTACCAGTGTAAGCCGTTGTTTGTAGTTTGTATATAAGTTCATGATACATTCTGGCGTGTCCCCAGTCCATGTTGTGCTTGGTTTCGACACCACACATGCATTTCAGCCCAGCGTTGTGCTTGGCTTCGGTGGTGTTCAGCAATATGATTGAGTAAGTCTAGTGTTCAAGTTTCGGAGCAATTTTAGAATACCCATCCGCATCACTTATCCTAACCCTAACCCTAACAAAAGCCAAACCCAAGTTACTAATCGAGTTTACCGCTTAACTTAGACACTGACCCGACCCAATAGCGAGTTAACCGCAAATGGTGATCTTATGCTTCCCATAAATCAATCTCTAACGCTAAGTGCATGGGTATTGTAAAGTTAAGTCCAACTCTTTACCGGTCTTTCCTATATATGTGGTATGCAGTCAGAACATTTAATCATGTAGATTACACCTTGTCTATCGCGTGGGTGTTATTTGTTTTTTAGGTTTATCAGTAGGAGTCCAAAAGTTTTTATTGATCTGTGCGAAACACGAATGTCATAATGCGGTAGATGATCTCAACTGACCTTTAATGAAAAGTATCGTAGCTGCTTGGCAGTCGGATTGTTGGTTTTGTTCGGTTCGTTGTTTTTGTAGGTGTTGAGTTTGATGAAGGTCAGATTAGTAGTTCTTGCGAAACGCCTGCTGTTCCCTATTGGTACACATTTTTGTCGCATGAGGTATCGGCTGAATCAGCGATTGAAAGAATTTTTGCTCGTCTATTTAATGTCTTGATGGTGGTGGCTTTGTGCGAAGCTGATCTGTAGGATGATTCGTTGGGAAGTCTGCAATATACGTTCTTTCTCTGTGAACAATGGGGACCTGGTTCAATGGTTCAATTTTATAAAACTTGTATAAGACCAATCGTGGAGTACGCTAGCCTTGTTTTCCATAACAGATTTACATCATACCTATCTAATGATTGGAGTCGGTGCAAAAATGTGCATTGAGAATAATTTTCCCTCAATGTAATTATGAAGAGTCATTGTTGTATTCTAACATACAAAGCCTTAAGGAAAGATGGGAGGAGTCAACTACGAATCTTTTCAATAAAATCGTGACTGATGAAAGCCGCAAGCTTCATTGTCTTCTACCTCCTCACAATATGACTTCAGCAGTCAACTTAAGGAAACATCATTCCTTTAACGTAAAATTTCGAACTGAACGTTTTAAAAGTAGTTTTAAAACAGTAATTTTTAATTCTAAGTTCTCTTATTGTAATATTTTGAAATGTACGTCTTAGAAATAGTTCATAGCATGTAACTTATTAAAATAGTAGCCTTTTTAATTGTGATGTACGATAGCTTCTAAAATTGTTGTAATCTAAACGTATTTCAGCTGATGGGCTGTAAGGTTTCAGAATTAAACCGCCTATCTATCTATCTACCTACCTACCTACCTACCTACCTACCTACCTACCTACCTACCTACCTACCTACCTACC
>JBAHVQ010086672.1:0-26628 GCA_036872915.1 Nanipora kamurai | reverse complement strand
CCATATCCTCCATATCCCCCGAATCCCCCATATCCTCCGGGACCAAGTCCAATGAGATGCTTGGGGACGGCTTGTATTCTACTTCGCAGATCGGCATCGTCGAATCTCTCATCGATGTCATCAATCAGGGTTGCGTCAAGAGGGTGTCGACGAAACGCTCTAAATTTTGGATCGTCATCTGTTGCTGTAACGGAAAACCAAATAAAAGTCTGACCGTTTTCGTTCATGTCAAATATGAATAGTTCTCTCTCACAGTATAGACCAATTGCATAAATACCACAATACATTCATCAAGTTCATTCTTTTGAGTTCCATTTGAAAAAAACACGAAGGGTTCAAAACAATAGGTTTGCGGGTGCACTTATACACTCTGATTAATCGGGCTGGTTTCTGGTTTAGATGTATGATATTTAATAAAAAGCAGATAAAATTGAGCCCTCTGAACATCCTGCTGACTACTTCTCAACTTAACATGCAACTAAGTCTAAAATTCGCTCGGTTAATTGCAGTGTGTAAATGTACCTGAACTGTCCTGACCAAAGACCACGCGGGCTATATCAGTCAATTCATTTATCTGATGCGCGTGTGTATTTTCATTTATGTGAAATTTAAATTATTTGAAATTGATGAACTTCGGCAATCTATTTTGATGATCATAAATATTCTTACGCTCTCCACCGTCATCATCTTCATCATCTTCTTTATCTTCATCATCTTCATCATCATCGTCCTCTGGCTCGACGTTCATTTCTGCATCAGTGGTCTTAGCGGTCGTCGCTGATTGGTCAGTATTTATAGGTTTCACAACGTTTGTCGGGACGCTTTGGGGCATAATATTGTTATTAACAGCGGTCGGTGGGAACTGAATCATGGGGGGTGGGAGAGTATGTGATAACGTATGACTGTTCATTGCATCGTTATTAATGGTTTCGCCACTATGTGAATTGTCAGTAACTTTGTTTCCTGCATTACTATTATCATTCGTGTTAACAGCGGCTCCATTGGTGTCCTGGGAATTATTTCCGTTTAGTGGGTACTGGGGTAACGGTGCAGTGGTAGTATGTGATGATGTATGACTGCTAATGCCATTGCTATTGTTTATAGTTTCGCCATTATGTGCATTATTAACGTTGTTCCCCATATCACTATTTTCATAGGAGCTTGCAGCGACTTTATTGGAGGCCTGGGAACTAACTCCGTTTTGCTTATCCACCAGCGATGTCGGCATAGCCGAAGGGGTAGTCTGGGACATTTCTTCCGTAGACGACGATGTTGTGCTGTCAGCGGTTTCGTCGTTGACGTTTTCGTCGCTGCTGCTGTTACTCGAGATCTGAGGATCCCCCTGGTTTTCATTTTCCATGTCATTAGAGGTCTGGGAACCGTCTTGACTGTCATCTTCGCTGTTACTGGAGGTGTGGGAATTATCTAAGTTTTCGAAGCTTTCGTCTGATGACGTGGACTCTGGCGTTGAAGTGATGTCACTAACTGACGACTGGGTTTTGTCGCTGCTCTCGTCAGAGGTCTCAGTACTTTCTGTTGGTGAAGAACTCGCACCAGTGTCTTCACTCATCTCATCCACATCATTACTCGAGTCCTGGGAGCTAGCTTGCTCTGCTAATGAATCAAGCGCTGAAGTTGTCTCGCTTTCAGTTTCGGCTTGCTCTGTAGCTCCTTCATTAGAGTCGACGTTATCTGTTTCTTCTTCAGTTTGGTTATGAATTACTTTTCCTTCGTGATCATTAGAAAAATCATCTTCACTGCCATCAGTATCGGTAACATCATTAGAACCTGAAAAAAAAACAAAAATTGACGAAGAAAGCGAAAGGGTTCACTTTTGAATGGAGCAACGCAAACTGTCTCCGGTCACAAAAAGGTTGTTTGCGGGCCGTTTCACTTCAAGTTTTTGCTTTTATTAAGGTACAGCAAAAGTATCAGACATAACTGTTGACATATAATATTGACAAAATTCCAGTAATTAGAGTCCGCCGACCTTTCTTCATCCAAGCTTATATAAAATTTGAAAAACAACAGCCACAATGGCTTTTGAAAATAATTTTTAAATATAATTAAATGCGAATAACCTTTCAAGTTCAGCCGACTGATCACTGTCTTACTCAACCTCAAAATTTGAATGCCGTTTTTTATATAAACGATGTTCGGTGTTGGTAGTACGAGGTTATGCGTAGCCATGTTTCTGATTCGTTCTCTCAAACACTTTCGATACCAGTTTTACTCTGATGAAAAAACTTTTACTCAAAATATCCTCATTTTCTTAATCTATTTCAACAGCGATCATGTTTTAACCTTTTCTTTATTTTTAACATACTACCTATAGAACAAAGGTTTTCTTTCATTAACTTACCACCGGTTTGTGTCGGTGTTGGTATAGCACCATCGCTGTCTGGACCATTACTGAAGCTTGTCTCGCTATTAGTATGACTTAAATCTTCGTTATCGGATACAGTCTTGGTGTCTTGAATCATTCCATCATCATTAAATTTAGGCCCAGTACCCTGCTCGCCAAAACTGTTCGTAAAGCTCGAGATTTCCTTCGTTTTCGTGCTTGGGGCATCATCTCCCTCCAAGCTGTTTTGTTTATGGCTTATTTTTGCTGCGTTTACCTCTGGTTTGTCTACCTTGAATATTGGTTTCCTTTGATATTCTGTTTCTTCGCCTGCTTTGGAATAGTCTTGAGACTTACTTTCGTCGCTGCTCTGGTTATCTGCGTCATCGCTCTTGGCATCTTCGTCGTCGTCTTTGGTTAGATCATCGTCATCTTCATCAACATCGTCGTCTTGTCCTGCCTTCGTATTATCGCTAGTGAGAGGTCCCGGTTTATCATAGTCGAAAGAGCTGTTGTCATCTGAGAATAAAAATGGAAAGCTAAGGTTTATGTTGCAAACAAACAAACTAAAGAATGAATGAAGGAATGAATAAATGAATGAATAAATAAATAAATGAACGAACGAATCAATAAGCCAACATTAGCCTTGGCGTATCTACTATGGTATGTATGCCCTCTTTACACCCTTACATCCTCAATGGCTAATACTGGCTTAACTCTCGTGAAATACAGTATACAACAAAATCCTTGATTAAAGAAATTAATTCGCATTTCATGAATATTATTATATGCAATTAATGCATTATTATTATATATTATTATTATACTAATTATGATGCAATTAATTCGCATCCAGTCTTGAACATAACTCGATTTTTCATTAGTCTTTGCGGGACGAATACGCCACTAGATCTCAACCTCATAAGCCAGAAGCCGACTTGTCGATTCAGTTTAAAGTCTCGTCAAAGCAAATTACACGTTGAGGGCAATATGCCTCTACTGAGGTAGGTATGAAGTCTTTTGGTAGAAGGTATCAAATCAAGATCGATAGACTAGTAGTAAAACACAAACCATATCTAAAACCTCCAGTGAGAACTAATTTGTAAGCTGTGGCGAGCCAAGACATCCAAGGCGTTTTTTCGCAGCACTCCTAGATGTCATCCTGTAATCAAGGAAACGTTGAAGAACGTCTGCCAAGAGTGTGTTTCTCAAAAAATCAGACTTGTGCATAGCATTGGCACAGCTCACTAAATCTCAGTTTAGAAGCCGAATTTTAGCTGTACCAAGCTTTGTAGCACGGGATCGGAAAGCTTGCCACACTGTTTGACAGGACTCCACACCATAGAAAGCTGATAAGCTGGGATTGGGAAGAAATATTGAATTTCTCTTTACCCTTGGCCTGAATGTAATAGGCTAAATAAGTCATATTAAGCAGCCGAGTGTGTGTTTTCAGACATCTTATGGACAACATTGAACATAAACCTATTCTTACCAACAATTAACAATTGCTCAAAATTTAGATATTTACAGGTCTATATAAGATCTGACGAAACCGTGATCAACTGATCTAACTCCACAATTAAGCTCAGGACAACAACATTATCCTGGCGTACCTGAGCTGAATCCGAGGAATGGAGTGAAAACCCATGATCGTACATCGGCAGTTTCCTTCTTGGATTCGGCAAAAGTTGGAGAGTTAACTGATGATGATCTTTTGGCTGCAGAAGGTTTTCGAGGCAAAGGAATTCCACAACAAATAGCAATCAACAGAAGAAGTAAGACAACTGATAAAGCGAGCTTCATTTCCAATTCTTCGGTTTTATCATTGAAAAAAAAAAGTCCCCGTAGATCTTTCAAGTAACCTTTTGTCGTCAAATTTGGCAAATTATAATCGGTGAACAAGATATTCGTTCCGATGTCTTAACTTATGTTCCTTTGTCCAGTTATTTGTAGACTTCACCAGGTGGTACATGAATATCACTTCCAGACTGGTTATCTGTGACAATATTTACAATTTTGTTACGGGTAGGCTTATTCATGCGATGAATTATTTAATATCCTAAATCAGTTAGGGGCTGACTAGATGAAGGATTTATGCTCGGAGGAATCTCTCAAATAATTATCAGAGATTTCACGAAGAAATCTTTCAAATAATTATCTTACGGTTACATGGTGAAAATTTCGGTTCGGTTAGCCAAGCTAGATTTCTCCCATGCAAGCAACCCCTAAGTATTGTATCTCGCAGGTTTTTTAGCAAGATACAGCTACTAGTGTAGTGTCTGGCGACAATAAGTAATGTTGACTCCTGTTTCGTTCTTTAGGTTCTTATTGCAGTGGTTATTACCATTTGTTAGAGCATCCAAAAGGTATACAAACGTCTCAATTACTGGGTCCAAATGTGGGATAAACCTCATTGCTCATACTTACTTACAAATGGTTTAATGTCTCAAATGACTGGGAACTTGATCTCTAAATGTTGCTAGGGAATGAACAAATTTATATGCCGTGTCTTGTAACCATTAGCGCCAGTCCAGCATATCCTTTATCCCGACCTAAGTTTTGAGGTTTCTATTTACGCTGCGGCACCATAAGCCACGCTGTGTTGACGAGCCCAACAACTAGTCGCCAGACACTATATATATATATATATATATACACGGTTCCGTCTGTAGGTATATATATATATATATATATATATATATATATATATATACATATATATATATATATATATAGTAGTCGCTTAGTATTAAAAAGTGCCTTCATCTATCCATCCATCCATCCATCCGTCTACTCATCAATCCACTTGTCCATCTATCCTTCCACCCATCCGCCACTCTACCCACTCTCCATCCAGCCACCCATCTACCCTTCCATCCACACATCTATCCATCCACTCACCAAAAACCCAATTGAAGTCCAAGGCAAATGCTGCAATCTGGTTTGCTATCTTCCTGGACAACTTATACATAAGTATATGGAGATTTACGTACATAGTTCGTTACTTGAACTGGGTGTTGGATCTTGCAAATCCACTCCTTCATATGTGGCTTACTAATGTATAATGAAGCATATAACGATACTTATTGAGCTTGAAAATTAAAAACTTCGAAAACAATTATGTAACAACGGATGCAGTAGGACGATCTTTGACGTATTCTGCTCTGAACTTTAGTAAATGGAACGATATACTCTATCTTAAAACTCATTTATTAAAATCCCCGGTAAAAATAAAATAATTTTTTAGGTATTCGGAACATTAATATTGACAGAAATATAATTATTATAAATGTGCAGTATGAAGCAACAATGGATGTTCGCGAAAACAGTGAAAATATAGATAGATAAGACAACCAAGTTCCTATTTTTGACATGATTCTTACTCACAACCTTCTTGCAAATATCGTTGAAGAATATTTTTGACAACACCGTGCAAGTCGAAAATTGCTAATGGGATGACTGGTATGTCTCAGTGAACTCTAAAAAGACTGGAACGATGACTCCATAAGTTTCGCCTTATGATCGGGTGAAGCCAAATTTCCCGCCCATGGAGGCAGCCATGTAGGTATAAATCACGCGTGTTTCGTGCGTGTGGTTACCACGAGTGTAGTTACCAAGGCGATAGTGACAGTTTTCTGATCTGTGTCAGTTCGTGAATTCTTATTTTACGGTAATAACAACAGAGCTGGCGCCGGTTGTTCGAAAGGCGATTACGTTAATCCAGGAGTAGTGAAAACTTTGCGGATGAAATACTCCTGGCGTAGGAAAGAATGTTTAAATTTTTCTATTTACATATCATTCCAATATAAAAAGGTTTCATCCTAGAAAGTTTCAACTAAAATTACTAAGCAGAACATGGCAAGCAAAATAGCCAATGAAATTTTAAACCAGGATTAGCAGCAATCGTTCTTTGAACAACCTGGTCCTGGATGATAAAAACTAAATCAAATGTAAGACTAACGATAATTTGTTCGCGGTCTGGTTCTATGAAGTGTTAAAAAACTTTTTGAAAACGAAAAAAAAAAGTAGGAGTTTCAGTGAGGAAGAATCGGTACAAGACTACTTATTTTGGTTTGATAACAGTCGGGAAACAAAGAAAGCTGTCTCAGAAAAACGAAACTTGGCGTAAAATGAAAATTTTTTTACATTTTTGAGGCTTTTGGAGTACTGTTTTAGTAAAGGGACTGGGGCATACCTACCAGTCATCCTCCATGGTTGGCTTCAAAATTCAATCTGGAATTATCGTTCCAGTCTTTTTAGAGTTCACTGGTCCGTCTCAACATCGATTTATTTCTGATGTTCTTTGTATTTCAATCTAAACCATAACCACATGTTGGTTACTTTCAACCAAAGAGGAAAGATCCCATCATCAGTTATTATTTCTCTATCCTTTTTGTTTTGACCTTTTTATGTATTCTTCTTTGCGACTTCTTCCATTTCTTCAAGGCTGGGACAAGAAATTTCTCATGATAATTGCCCGGATGCGCCGTCGAGTTTTCTTGGATGAAATACCACACACCATTTTTATGTCTCCAATTTCGCGTGGGATCTGGGACGGTCATATAGCTTCGTGATAGGTGCTTGACCTTCTTCGCATGGCTCCTAGCATTATTTTGCTTAACTTGTGTTGTATCTCTGTAGAAAAACGATATAGTACACACAGTTAAACGAGCACTTACGTCCTTCAGGCCATCCCTTATGAAAATTCCACACGTCACTCACATGTGATTCACATGTGATCCACATGTGATTCACATGTGGCTATTCCAATTTCACATCTATAATTCATATGTGATATTTGGCATGTTGAATTTTCATGAAGGATGAAAATTCCAGATGTGACTCACATGTGCCCCACATGTGCCTCATGTGTAATCACGTGTGATTTAAATGTGGCTGTTCCAATTTCACATGTGATTCACATGTGGCATTTGGTATATGGAATTTTCATAAGGGATTGCAGTGATACAACACTCACAAAGACATTAAACTGTTCAGAATGCTTGTTTTAGTTTTTATCAGAGCTTTTAAGATAGCTCCCTACATTTTCTGTCTTTAGAGAATGCAATTATTACGGTTCCCATTTATAGGTATTTCTAGCACTAAAACAGTTGTAAGTTCGGCACAAAGTTTGTTAAACCGAAGAAGCATGATAAACATCTGGGTCGGTTGTATAAAACTTTTAACCACGATTAAGTCAGCTGTCAGAGCCCGGTTGTATAAAACTCTTAATCCGATGATTAAGTCAACCGTCGGGTGACTAAAACGTAGTTAAATGCTTATCCTCTGATCCTGATTGGCTAAAACTAAGCACTAATCACCTTTTTATACAACCTGCCCCAGATATTTGTCAAATCGTGCGATTTTCGATTATTATGATCGTAATAACAGCGTTGGAACATCGGCATATTTTTACGATTATCACATTTAAAACAAATTATCTTCGGATTTCTTCCATGAATTTTTGGAAAAATTGGTATGAGGTTAGAAAATTTACTAAGGGACAAAATATCAAAATGTCAGGGTAGGTTGTCATCGTAGAT
Organism: Nanipora kamurai; assembly: GCA_036872915.1. Classification (NCBI taxonomy): domain Eukaryota; kingdom Metazoa; phylum Cnidaria; class Anthozoa; order Scleralcyonacea; family Helioporidae; genus Nanipora; species Nanipora kamurai. Next base: position 18,741 of record JBAHVQ010086672.1, on the reverse strand, counting down.
TCTTTGCAATAGACTTCGTGAATTTTAAAAAATTCTGTCATATAATATTTTGAGAATTAGATATGTTGTTGAGCTTACTCTGCACGCTTTAATTACCAAGTTAAAAAAAATTCACCGAAGCAAACATCCAAAAATTTTACATTTGCAGTGACGCGGACTTTCGACAAGATCACTATCCACGCATGCGTGCCTAGCCATATTTAGTTACCATTCTCCGCTCGGGGGCCTCCTTTAATCTAAAATCTAAAACTGGGAAATGAGGTGCATTTGATCGACCTTATTCCAGAATAAGAATACTTGGAATATAGCAGAATAACCATGCGACTCAACTACTTGAATTCCAGAGTATTCTGGAATATTCCGGAATATATTCTTACTGCGGAATAGGGTCAATCGAACGCACCCCAATGAAAGAGCTGGTGGGTTTGGCAAATGTGTTAATTCGAATGCCATAGTCTTCAGTTTTAATTGATTTTACTGAAGAGTTAAAATGCTGCTGTGGTACGCCATACAACGTATAGCAGAAGTGTTCCCCAGTGTTAGTCAATGAAAGTATTACCTTCTGTAACCGTAGTCATCCATATCTCCCGTTACATCTGCCACATAATTTCTCGTGTCATAAATATGTCCTTGAATCGGTTGGTATTGATTTTGATCCATAAAATTTGAGTTCTCATCGCTGCTGTCCCAGTTATAACCTTCTTGGTCATATTGAAAGCCGTCACCATTCAAGGGAACGTATTCTTCGTCGTAGTGTGAGGAGTCAAACTGGTTTGTATCACCAAAAGTATTCTCAAAACTCTCAAAATTATCACCTCCTCCTACAAATTGTTTTCGAAATTGTCCACACATGTCTCCTAAACTTCGTCGATGACGTCCACCGAAAAGGTCTTGATATGGGTACGAACGCACTCCTGGTCCTGCTGCTTCTGCGCTCATACCTCTACCTCCACCGATATTTCCACCATCTGCTGCTCCCCCGCCAAGTCCTCCACCCATACTACCACCTCCTGCTGCTCCGCCTCCTGCTGTTCCACCTCCTCCTGCTCCCCCTCCAAGTGCTCCACCCATACCACCACCTGCTGCTCCTCCTCCTGCTCCACCTCCTGCTCCCCCTCCAAGTCCTCCACCCATACCACCACTTGCTGCTCCTCCTCCTGCTCCCCCTCCAAGTCCTCCACCCATACCACCACCTGCTGCTCCTCTTCCTGCTCCACCTCCTCCTGCTCCCCCTCCAAGTCCTCCACCCATACCACCACCTGCTGCTCCTCCTCCTGCTCCACCTCCTCCTGCTCCCCCTCCAAGTCCTCCACCCATACTACCTCCTCCTGCCACCCCTCCTCCTGCTGCGCCACCTCCTGCCGCTCCTCCTGCTGCTCCACCTCCTCCTGTTCCACCTCCTGCCACTCCCCCTCCAAGTCCTCCACCCATACTACTACCTCCAGCTGCTCCACCTCCTGTAGCTCCACCTCCCAAACTTCGTCGATGATGTCCACCGAAAAGGTCTTGATATGGGTACGAACGCACTCCTGGTCCTGCTGCTCCTGCGCTCATACCTCTACCTCCACCGATATTTCCACCTCCTGCTCCTCCGCCTCCTGCTGCTCCACCTCCTCCTGCTCCCCCTCCAAGTCCTCCACCCACACCACCACCTGCTGCTCCTCCTCCTGCTCCACCTCCTGCTCCCCCTCCAAGTCCTCCACCCATACCACCACCTGCTGCTCCTCCTCCTGCTCCCCCTCCAAGTCCTCCACCCATACCACCACCTGCTGCTCCTCCTCCTGCTCCACCTCCTCCTGCTCCCCCTCCAAGTCCTCCACCCATACCACCGCCTGCTGCTCCTCCTGCTCCACCTCCTCCTGCTCCCCCTCCAAGTCCTCCACCCATACTACCTCCTCCTGCCGCCTCTCCTCCTGCTGCGCCACCTCCTGCCGCTCCTCCTGCTGCTCCACCTCCTGCCACTCCCCCTCCAAGTCCTCCACCCATACTACCACCTCCAGCTGCTCCACCTCCTGTAGCTCCACCTCCTGCTGCACCTTCACCTCCTCCTGCCCCACCTCCTCCTCTTGCACCTCCATCGTCGTCATCAAAGAAGTTCCCAAACCAGTCGCAACCCCACGAGTTGCAACCCTCTCCTAAAACATCGAAAGGTAATTAAGAATAAAGATCAAAACAAATCTCAGGTGATCTGGAAACATAAAAGTGAACGGGAACTAGTTGTCAGATAGAAATCCATTTCCAATTTAAGTTAGCTAATATATGATGAACTATACCAGATTGTGTTCTTAAATTCACACTGGAAATACTTTTCTCTTCTTGAATACTGACACAAAGGCCTTTGGTTTGCGGTCAAATTACCTGGTCTTTGGTCCTGTTGAGCTGTATTGAGTAGCATTCGTCCGGGTTGCGTTGCATTGGATCGGGTTTTCTTTTGTAAGGTTGTATTGTGTCGCAATTGGTTGTGTTGAGTTACCTGGGGCTTCGTTGGGCAGAACTGGATTGCTTAGAGTAGCATTGCGTTGCAATAATTTATGTTCTCTAGCAATAAGCTGGGTTGTGCAGCTATTTGTCGTATTATATTGGGTTGATTTGAGTTGCCTTCAATTGGGTTTCGCCGTTGCGTTCTACTGGGTTGCGTTTTGTTGGATTACGCTTCTTTGTGTTACACTGGGATGCTTTTGATGTATTAAGTTATGTGGTATTACACTGCATTTTGTCAACGTCCTGTGTTGTGTAGAAATGTGTTGCATTGCGTTGTGTGTTACATTCTATTGCAATCAAAATAATTAAATCAAATTAAACTAAACAAATCCAACGTCCAATACAACGCTTAACTTACTCAAGGGGCTTGGCTGAAGACAATGTTTCATAAGATCCGCTACAAATCCAGTCTTTGTCATCTTCCATCTCGTTCCCAATGGATATTGCGGTGGAAAACCTGGGATCCCCGTTCCAGGAAACCCACATGGTCCAATTCCCGGGCGGGGATTATCATTGTGAGCACATGGTGGGCTTTCTTTTACATGCTGTCCAGGGAGAAAATCCGAGGGATCAGGTTGACACATTTCGGATCCATAGGAGGTAGTAAGACAACGCATGCGTGGTATATTGCTGGGAACTTCTACTGGACTGGGTGGCAGAAGTTCATTTGAAGCTGGAGCTGTTATCAATGGTGCCGTGACAGGAGAACTAAACAATCTCGCCATCTGTGATAGACTTTGTGGGCTCATACTACGATGTGCTGCTTCCTGATTTTTCGGTTTCTTCACTTGGGCGACGGACCAAGGAATGCTGTTCATTAAAGTTGTCTTGTGTCCTGTCTTTTGGAACGGTCTGACTTGTTTTGCTTCGTCAGAGACTCCTGGTGGCAGGAAAAATGTTCAATCACTAGATAGCTGTAAAAGGTACATGTTTTGCCAATCTTTGTTCTTTTTTAATTTAGCTTTATTGTCTTTCACCGCGAACCAAATGGAAATATATTTCTCGTTTAATTACTTTTACTCTTTTGTTTTTCCTTCATAAATTATTAATGGTTTGGATAAGTGAATTTACTTGCCTTGTCATGACTGTTGTTGAGTAGAACACATGGCAAGTACGAGCCAGTACATCAATTAACCTTCTCAACGTTGTCAGGTTTAACAATGATTTCGGAGTAAAATCGAAATATCACCGTTTGTTACTCGTCTTGTCTAACTGAAATCTTAGGTTTGTAAGTTGCTAATATTCGGAATTTATTTAGTCTTGATTCCCTTGAATTATCGGGTGCTAATGGCATTTGGCTTATGACTCATCAACAATGTAAATGTATGTAAACATCGGATTATAGCTTCTTGAATGTCACTTTGATGACACTGCGCGACAGCAAAAATTTCTCATAAGACCTATTTGTAGATTGCCTATATAATTTTAAGTGGAGACTTTTCATCATCGTATATTTAGCTGGGTTCTTATTTTCATATTTTCGGCCTACTGCCGATGGTATGCAATCAATCCCTTGAGACTCAAAAGGCAATGATACCACGGCCATCCCGGTTCAAACTTGACCCCGATGAACGTCCCATGTAATGGACGATATATGTCCAACTTTTATGCAACCGGGCCCAGGGATCGATTGTTCAAAGCCTGGGTATTTTATCCTATAAGTCATGACAAGTGAACAGTGTAATCCATGCATCGTGAAACCAAACTTAAATTTTACCTTTATAAGTGGTGAAGGAAATTTTCGAGTGTAGGAATGATATATTTCCTTAAATTTTATCTGCCGGGTAGAACAATCCAGTCAGGATCTTATTATTCAATGAACAAAACTTAAGTTCGTTCGTTCAATTGACCAGTTGTTTTCATTTGCTATAATGAACCCATCTGGAGGACAGCTTTAAAGTTCCGACGTTCAACAGATCGGACGATTTATGGAAATTCTTTTCTTTATGCATCTTTCCTCCAGTAGGTTCAGTGCAAGCGGTCCATACTTGAACAACGCTGGTTCCTCGATATGACTTACCCGCCTGATAAGTTATCCAGGATTTGAACAATCGGGCAGAGAACTGCGTGCTTTCAGTAATTAAAACTGTAAAGTAAATACCAGCAGTCAACAGGTTGGTGGTAGTGAGAACACTTTTCATCACTAGGCTCTTACCGGCGGTTTGCCACCGTGCTTTTTGCCTTTTTATCGCCAGCTATGTTTCCGTCTGCTGTAATTTTCTGGTGGTACTCAATCTTCAAAACAGACGCCTATTTTTACAATGCAACCTGCTATTTCAAATATCAGTGGAACCACAGGAAAAGATATTGAGATTAGATCTAGCGGGAAACAGAGGGCAATTACGTTAACCAGTCCTCGATGCCTTACACATTTCTATCCTTCTTTCTAAAGACAATCTATTAATTTTCAATTTTCTGGGAGAAAAAGAAATTCAAGTTAAATTACTTTCAAGCATAAAACGATCCTTACCACTGGTGTGTATTTTCCCACTGGGTTGTTTGAAAGGAAGGCCGCGGCACAGCCAGATTGGCGTAATCGCAAGAACCATCGCTATTCCAATCCAAGATCCGTTCATGATTGCAGTATGTGCCAGGACTTCAATCACACTAAAGCCGAAAGTTCCAATACGTCCCTAAATGAAAATTTAAACAGAAAATAAACGGCAGTTAGACCTTTTTTCACCGTCATTAAACATCTTGTAATTTTTTTACTTGCGAGCAGCGGAGCGTCATAGAGGTTCAGGTTGTTGATAATTAATGATCCACGACGTCAAATCTGTCACAGGTATTCTATACTATCATGCAAACGACTTCGTTTCACTTTATACTTTTCTCAGGCGGAAAACATAATCTCAAGAGGAATATCAAAGCCCAGCATATCTTTACGAAAGCCATCGAGTCGGACACAGAAGTGAAATCATAATTATATTTAATAAAGTTCTAACGTTTCGTTCTTATCATGACTACATAGCTCCCATAAAATCGTAGTATCACACTTTAACATAAGCTCGCACTAAAGCGTGAAATCATTATTAAGAACTTTTAAAAGCAACTGGCTAAGACCGGTGTTATCTCCGATGGTCACTATCGAGATCTTAGTCCCACCAGTTCTCGGCTAGGCATTTTATACGGTCTTCCTAAGATACACAAACTTTACGTTCCACTTAGACGTATTCTTTCTTCTGTGCGCTCTCAAGCTTTCAACATTGCTAATTTCTTTACTTCGTCCATTTTCTAATAGTATTTATTCTGTGTTTGATAGTCTTTCTTTTGTTAAGGAATTACTCGAATTACCTTTTGACACTCCTGTTCTATTTATGGCCAACTTTGACATAACATCTCTTTTTACTAACATCCCGTTAGATGAAACCTTTGAAATCATAATTCAAAAGGTTTTTATTAACTCCACCAAATTTCACGGTTTTTCTATTTTTGAGTTTCGAAAGCTTTGAATTGTAGCGGTGAAAAATTGCCATTTTCTGTTTAACGGTGAAGTCTATCAACAAGTTGATGGCGTTGCCATGGGTTCTCCTCTGGGACCTCTCTTTGTGAATATTTTTCTTTCTCAATATGAATCTGTTTGGCTTAGTGATTGTCCGTCTAATTTTAGATCGTTGTTTTACCGTCGTTATTAAAAAAAAACTTTTCTCATCTGCTGTTCCTCAGATCAACATTAGGTGTATTGCTCACGCTTCGGTTAGGCTTTTCCATTTCTTTCCTTTTAAAGACAAGATTCCTCCACGCTTAAGATCTCATGTAGTTTATCATTTTACGTGTCGAAGCTGCGGAGCTTCGTATGTCGGAGAAACCATCCGGCACCTCCATACACGCCTATCTGACCATATAGGAATCTCACCTCTCACAGGTAAAAAGCGCACTAACCCTTCCCTCACCAGCGTTCTTTCACACCACCATGACACGGGTCACCCAGTCTCCTTCGATGATCTTAAAATCCTTTCTTCCTGTCCTTTCGAGTTCGAACTTCTCTTAACAGAAAGTCTACTCATTCGCAATTTTAAATCCTCTTTAAATGCCAATATTGGCTCTGTACCACTTTTCCTTTTATAATTTCTTCCTTCTCTCGTCCATGTTGTTAGTGTTTACTCATACCTGTACTTTTATTTTTAATAACTTTCTCTGATTGGTTAATGCATGAATATTATTACAACTCTGTAACTACAGGGTGTCTCAAAAAAAACTGCAAACACTACAATTTGCATAACATCCACTGCAATTAGCATTGCAATACCTGTGCAACTTATGATGCTCCTGGGATTTGAAAATACGCTCGAATTTTCCTTGTAATTAGAATAACCACACAAAGTGAGTTAATGCCTAATCGACATCCCTAAGCATGAATTGTGTTTACGCACCCTTGGGATAAATTAGTACTGAATTATGGAAATTTCATAAATACTGTATCTAATTTCAAAGGGTTTGCAGTCTTTTGAGACACCCTGTATATACTTAGGTGTTAAACAGTTGTGAAGTTATTCTCCAAAGATGCTGTGAGGATAACAACAAAACCTTACAACTTTATTCAATATTATGATTCTACTTCTGTGTCCGACTCGACGGCTTTCATAAAGATATTATGCTGGGCTTTGATATTCCTCTGTAAAATTTAACAGTATTTTTGCAAGTTATAGGTGAATAGTATCGAGCAACCATCAATGTCTTCTGAAAAGAAACACTTATGCTTTATTTTGAGTTTATCATTTAAACTTTATAAACCTTTATGGAAAACCAAAATGTTGAGAAAGTGGCGATTTTGGAAAATTTGTCGGCAATGGGTATCCATGACCTGCAGGCCAACGTCCACCCAGTCCAATATAACCTTGTCCGCCCATATGTGGAGCCAGTCCGATTCCAAATGGCGAAGGAAGGCCTTCTCTGTTTATTGCCCAATGGCTAGTAATCCCAGTTCCCCCCCATTCGCGAGGACCCCACCTGGGTAGGTGTGGAACGTTAGATATTGGACCATTAGTAAATGCGTATTCGTGTGAGTCGAACGGCCATTGGCTGAAAGACCAGTGATGACGAGGTACAAACTGTCTTTTGATTGGTTGATTTCTACGATGCGTTGGTTTGGGTTTTTTCGGGTTTGACCTTAAAAGAAAAACAAGACAGTTACTCTGATACAACATTTAGACTGACTTTCGACACGTTGTTTACAAGTGATAGTACCATGCATGAATGATATATGGGGAGCACCCAACGCAAATATTCTCCTTTAAAACCATCATCAGTTAGCTCTCTCCATGAGAACGATATAACCATATAATGCTATATATATATATATATATATATATATATATATATGATGTATATGATATATATGAGAACCATATAACAATAGAATGCTGCGTGGAAATTATAAAACAGGGTAAAAAGTTAAATGGTTGACAGGCTGGCGAACCTATGCTGAAAAATCTAACGTTTCCAGTTGAGGTCCTAGCTAAGAGAGAGTAAAACGTTTTGAAATTTAAAGAGGAATGGAGACTAGACTAGTTTTTATACTATGAAATATGAGAAACAGAGCTTTTTCTATTGTCTTATTTTTACACACACACACACACACACACACACACACACATATATATATATATATATATATATATAGATAGATAGATAGATAGATAGATAGATAGATAAGTGAGGTTTTTTAAAAATCATACGAATAGAGTGCTCAATACCAGAGTAGAGCGAATTATATTAGCCAGACAAGGTAAGCTTGGGTTACTTCATAAAGATTTACTACTAATTTGTTTCGTATGGCAAGCTGAGCCTGCCACACTCGTCAGGTAGTGATCGCGTATGATGTTAGCGTCTAGGAAATTTATATAATAAATAAATATATGTATATTTAAATATATATATATATATATTTAATATTCAGAACAGAAAAGCACTGCTTATGCTCACCAAAGTAGAGCGCAACGTAGCGCAGTGCAATACATTACAATACAGCACAGTCTAATATGTGGTACATTGTTGTAACTGTGTTGTATTTGTAACTGTACTGTATGGTAACTGTATTGTATTGTTACTGTGGTAACGATGTGGTACAAGTGGGTGGAGTTTCGTGTAGTATCTTGCTGTAATAATCAATGTTGATTAATGATTTTACCTCTTAAAATTAAAGTAAGGATTCCAACTAAATGACTGACTGGAGTCAAGCGCTTGACCATATGGCAAATATTGTTGGCTATAGGAGGTACTTCCTTCGTATGGTTGAAAATAACTTACGAACGAGGATTGGTCTGAGAGGTACAGTGGCACCATATGGTAAAGCGGTATATAACCAGTTACATACCCCTGAGGATATGCCACAGATTGACGCCTGCTGGTGTAATATTTGCTCCCTTGTTCATCTTTTAATTTTTCTTCATTATCTGTTTCTTTATCTAAAATAATAATCACATGAAGAGTATTACTTGAAGGACCAGCAACATGAATTAGCTTCAAGTGGCAAACAGGAGCTGTGTATATACTTAAACTCCTTCCTGTCCGTATAGGTTCTCAGTGACCTATGGAAACTTTAGTATTTTACTCTGGTTAACGCCAGACGATTTTACTTGTCAAGGGGAAAGTCCTCCGACAGGAAAGAGTAACGAGGGAAATGGCGTGTGAAAGAGAACGTAAAATTTTCTATTTTTTTCAAATACTTTTCAGAGTACGGTTGCATTTGTAATCATTTTTTGTCTTAACGATAATTCCCAATCAAAAGTCATAACCACAGGATATAGGTACCGATACGTGAGAGTAACAAATCTACGACAAAGACTGGCAGTTCATTTCCTAAATGAAAGACTGACACAAACCTGGGGGAGCTTCAATGAGAAATGGATAGCTGGGGTAGCCGGGAAACGCTGAATAATGGTTGCCAGGGCTTGGTAAAAATGGCCACGGGTTTCGTTTATCTATCTTTATCTTGGATCTCGAATGATGAATCCGGGTCTTTCCTGTCAAATGTTCCGGTCTTGTCTTGTATTTTGAATTAGCCACATCAATTGTCGTCATTAGCATAAGTAATCTACAGCAAAGCCTTCTTATTCGCGCCATGTTGTCTTCTAGGGTTGACCAAACATGAGGAGATGATCACGTTTTCTTCACTGGTTCATTGGGCCATGAAATCCACCAGCTGACCTCCACGTTTAATCGAGCTCGATTGTATAAAAACATACCACAGATGTAAAATAAGGCTTATTAAGATAAAACAAGCCATTTTATACAGAATGCTTTATTGAAGATTTTCCATAGGTCAATATTTCCGCCAAATAAACGGTTTTTCATTGATACAGCAGTCAGGCTTAATGAAGAAAATTGAAGTCTTGGCTGTTTTGTTCTTGACAGCGACAATCTCCGCAGGAAGTTTATTGAAGAAGAGAAAAAACAAAACGAGAACAGCAGACGAAGTAGAAGCACCTGAAGAGCTTAAAAATTACGAAAGTTCAATAATGGCGCCAGTTCTTTCTAGTTATCTTTTTCCTTATGGGCCCTCATTATTGCCAGGTTGGTTTAAATTTAATTTTGTAATTAGAGGTTCAGCCATTCGGATAGTTGACTATATACTTAGGACTTATATAAAGAGTGTCTTGCTACCAGTTATATACATTTCTGAATTCGGTGTAAATCCGACTTCGTCTCATTTGAATTTTTAACGGGTCTCCCGTTCTTTCTGTAACTATAAAACCTCTTGATCAACGATTGTTTTGACTATATTTAGTTGACATGTTGGAAGATTAAATAACTAAACAGATGAATACGTCTGCTTCAGTTGATAAACTCACAATCCAATTGATTGTTATTCTGATAATCACAGCGTACGTAAAAGTTATTCAATGTCCGCGAGTGCAATAAATGATTTAACATCGCGAGGAAAGGTTACCGGCCACGAGGGACCGTTGTCTGACTCCAAAAAACAAATGAGGTGAATAAAGGATTTAACGCTGTAGTTGAAACAATGAATTGTGGGTATGCCATCAGAAAATTGAAGCACTACCAATTGAACAATGGATAAATTCATCCATCAAATAATATTTTATCGACTAGTTAAGACATTATCTAAGCTAGGATTAACTAGACCGTAGTAATTTACCTTGTTTGGCAATTTCGAAACTGAAAATAAATACTCGATTTGACCAAAAGCGGTTTTCACCCCTGGATTTGACAAGCTCCATGTGGAGTAAAAATTGCAAAAAAGAAACAGATTTAACAATTCTTTTCAGTTTCTCACAAAAAGGCTTCGCAGTCTCTTAGCAAAATAATCGATGTATAAAGGTCAAGTTAGTAAAGACGATATGTTTTTAACTCTGTTTTAGACCATGAAATATTCCCCAGTTTTGATGAGGAAGACACGACAGAAGATCCTGATGTACGTTCAATTCGTCCATCCGTAGCAAAACCGCATCACGACAGGCAAATGTTGTTTCGTCGAGAAGTGCTTCTCTGGCCGCGACCATGCGGTTGGGAATGGGACGGCAATATGTACCGGTGGGGTCCTTGTAATATTTTCTTCGGTGGACCAGGGTTTCCATGGTGAATCATGGAGCAAAAATACACATGCTAGGAAGGCTATCCCTGGATTTAGTTGGAAACTAAATCTAACGAACGGACATGACACCGAATTTTGGTCAACAGTAAACAGGCAGTTGATTGCTGTAAGCAAGGAAGGAAAAGAAAGTTCTTGGAAAGGTAAACAACTGGTTAACTCAAAGGTCGTTGCGCCTTTTTAACTCAGTGTGAATGAGCTTCGGTATGGTCCAGCGTTTCTTTAGTTCCAATTGAATTCTGCTTGCTTAATAAAAATAACAAGAATAATACTGGTTCTTTTGTAAACTACAGGTTTGTTTTGTGAAGTAATTTTAATCACGTTTGGAGTTCTTCCTCAAATTTTAAAATATCTCAAAATTCTGCTTCCTCCCATTTTTAAACAACTTCCCTGTATTTAGCGATCGGAGGAAGAACACCTACTTGCGCTTGAACTGTTACGTCAATGATTCTTGACGCTCCGATTTTAAAGTACAGAGTAAGGGGGGTGTTTATTGGAGGGATAAGCGCTTATTTATAAAATCAAAGTCTAGGAGAGGCGCTTAATCGAAGAAATACGCCGCACAACTCACACATAAACGCAAATACACATTCAACCTGATGCACGCGTACAGAAAGTATACGTGAGCCATAATACGCTATACAAGATGTATATACGAGCCATAATAGGTTTATTTCTTACAATATGTGTTAAAATAAGGATAGTTGTAATCATTATAAGTATAATCATAATTTAGATATTGTAACATGTGTGGTGGATACTGCTGTAGCGGCGTTGTTCTTAATTAAAATCACCAGACTAAAACGTTAAAGCACCAATAATTTAATGTTCCGTGATTAACGACTTTACTCATTACATAGGCAAGCTTAATCTACAGGCATATTCCCAGAAACTTGGCCATTTTCGCAAAACCACTGAATTTTCCTTGAATCTCCGACAATTATCTGGAATAAAAGATAAACAAGAAGCACTTTTATGTAATTGCGGCTTATGTTTCAGCATCGTGCAGACCTCCAAATCATCAGTTAAGAAACTTTCTCAACCGCAGGAAGAACAACGACGATCTCACATGAATTTTCATATTCTAAAGTACTACTACGGTTGAAAAATATCCCGGAATGAGTAAAAAAAAAATTTGAAAGGTATTAGTTCGTCATTAGTTTGTCAAAGTTCGAAAAAATTAAAAAGGTATCAACATGTATAAAAAAAATTAAAAATTCTTAATACTAAAAAATTTTTTCTCTTTTATAGCATGAGTGGCTTACGAATTATTACAAACTTCACGAAATGAATCTTATAATTTTTTTAATTCTATTTTTAAACGGTCTTTGATACTTGCCTTCCATAGAGATATGGAAAATGGTCAAAGCCCCAGGGGAATCCATATCCATGACCGTATCCGTATCCATGACCGAGACCATATCCAAGACCATATCCATAGCCATGGTTGAGACTCCAATCGAAGTACTTTTTGTTCAAATTAGTTTTACCTCCTTTCTTTTCATCTTTCTTTTCTGAAATAAGACAAAAGTTGCACTAATACGATTTCATTCTTAGTTATAATTTCGAATGGTTCAAATGACTGATATTCTGCTAAGCAGTGGTGTAACTAGCAAACTCCGGATAAATGGATTATGAATCAGTGAAGGAAGGAGAGATATGAGGAAATAACAAAGGAACCAAAGAAGGAAGAAAGGAAGGAAGAAAGGAAGGAAGAAAGAAGGAAGGAAAGAAATAAGAAAGGAAGGAAGGAAGGAAGGAAGGAAGGAAGGAAGGAAGCAAGGGAAGGCCAATTATGATGGCGTTCTCCTTCGTCGAACTCAATAACAATAATAATAACAATAACAAAAACAAGTCAATTTTTCCACTTCAAATGCACTTGCAGAACTGTTTAAAATCTGGGTACTTATTTGAAGAAATGTAGACATGATTATGTTTTGAATGTGGTGAGCATTTACGAGTGACAAAGATTTTAGTAAGGGTCGTAATACTTCTTTATAAACCAAGTCGTTAAAAAAGCAACACTTTTAAGGTCTTAGTTGGGGATTCTGCAAGTTAAATTTAACCGATCCCAATTTACTCTCTTCGGTAATAGGGTGCAATTCGAAAGAGAACCTTACCTGATTGAAGAATTACAACCGGCATGAATGGATATCCAAATGGAGGTCCTAATAAATAATCAGGCGGGTAGCCAACACCTGGCCATCCATAATCACAACCAAAATATTTCTTTCCTTTTCCTTTTGTTCCTTGGATTTGTTCTTGGTTAAACTTCTTACTACACCATGGGTATCCTCCAAAAGGATAACCAATTGGATAACCCCCAAATGGATAACTTGGCCAATATGGAAAGAACTTGCCCGCGTTCCCTTTACCAAGTTTCACTTGCTTGTGGTCAGCTGAAGAGAGGGCGATGTTAACAAATTAGACATGGCTTTAGGTAACCAAAAGTGTACGGGAACTGCCGGAACTTAAATGTGAAGAAACTGACGTTTCGAACGAAGGCCCTTCATCCGAGTGAAAGACGAAGTGACTCCGATGAAGGGCCTCTGACGCAGGGCCTTCGCTCGAAACATTAGTTTCTTCACACCTAAATTCCGGCAGTTTCCCAATCCTTTTGGTTATCTACAAGCCGTTCAATATTTCCGCCGCAGAACTCTACTCTTATATCAGACATAGTTTTACCCTGGCTTATCGCGATTCAACGAAGCGGGGGGTGTTATTGTGGTTAATTACCGTTGTCAAGCAAACTGAGTGACCACTGCGAAAAATAGCTGAACATGCATGGCGAGTCAGAAATTTCGCTCTTGGTGGCGCGAAATTTAATACAATTTGCAAAATTACTGAGGCCAGATAAATTCATAATTTTGCTGGTGAAACATCAGGGAAAGATTCAAAAATTAATATGTTAGCGAAGTCTGATTCCCCCACTGTGGTATTTTGAATCTGTGCGATCTCCCTAAAGCTATGGCTTTTCAAACGCTAAAGGAAGCAATTCCGTTATGACTTAATATATACTTGCATTGTCCAGGTACCAAGTATCATTGAACAGTTCACCATTTACCTTCGTCCTTAGCTTTCTCGTCCTCATCACTACTTTCTTGATTCTTTTCATCATTGCTTGTAGCTTCTTCAGCTTGCTCTTCTTTACTGGCTGTTTCTTTAGCATCCTCACTACTTGCCATCTCCTCATCGTTCCCAAAGACTTTTCCATCATCGTCTGCTTTCGTTTCTTCATCCTCATTTTTTACTTTTTCCTTTTCATCTTGCGCACGCGTCTCTTCCTCAAGCTTTTTGCTGATTTGTTCTTCCTCGTCGTGCACTTTCTTGTCATCCTCATCTTTTTCCTCATTTAAATCATCTTTACTCTCAGCCTCCTCACCACTTTTTTTCTCGGCGTCTTCATTTTCCTTCTCTTTATCAATAGCTTCGGAAATCCCATCATCCACACCAAAATCTATCGCAACAATTTCAGAGAACGTACTTGAGCAAAATTTCACGTGCAGAAAAATTATCGCACCATAATAAAGTTTTCTGTGATCGATTTATTGACTCTGATTTATTAACTCAATCGCTCGCTACCTCACTCACTCACTCGCTCACTCACTCACAAGACCTTAAAGTAGCATAGTTTAGTTGCAACTAATTAATACAGCTATCTTGCCATTAAAGAAAATGGTTTAAACCTGGATGTATCGGTAGGTGTTTACGAAAGTTGATCGTAAAGGTTAGCGTAGTCTTCACAAAGACTGTTGGTGGAAGTGACTGAAGTTTCGACGGCTTCAGCGCCGGTCATCTTCAGAGTCAAGAGAAATTTCGAATATATTGAATAAATTATGAAAGTTGATCGTCCAGATTAGTGCAGTGTTGAGAAAGACTAGCAGCTAGTGGAAGTGACTAAAGTTTCGACGGCTTCAGTGACGGTCACCTTCAGACTCAACTTTGGTGAAAAGTTTAGCTCGACTTTTACCATTTGATTTGCAACATAGCCACATTCTGGAATGACTTGTAGCGTCATTTCAAAGAAATTGCGCTGATAAGTTGATCCCTCGCTGTTACGGAACAATTTTTAGCTTTAAAATTGTTTTGAGAAATAGTAAATGAGCATATAATAAATTAGTGAATTTGTTGTAAGTCAACTAACGCCATGCACTTGAATTTGTAATATTCTATATTCTTACCTTGGGCTAGCTTGTCATCATTCACTAGGTTCGTATTCAAAGGAACTCCAATACAAACGCTCGCAACACTTACAAAAATAGTAAGCAGAAAACAGTAACACAGCTTCATTTCCTTTTACGGACAGACCTATCACCCTTTCAGTCAATGCAGCGTCTTTTTACTTCGATTAAATAACTCGTCGCTTTAACAGTTAGCCAGGTGGACCCTTGGAATCAGGGAACCGAATAGCAGGTACCGGAAAGTGATTGTTAAAATCAAAAGGGAATGTACCACCAATTAAGATAATCCGCCAAATAGAGTCAAATAAAACAGGAAAATACCAGGAATTGAGCTCTGAATCCGCTCTCAATTAAAAACTTAGAAACAAATTCTCATCTACTGCTTGCTTATCTCACCAGGCCTTGATTTAAATCTTGTAACCACGAAATTCAAAGTAATGACCATAAAATGTGATATTACCTGCGGAATCAAAGACCACAACTAATGTAAGTTAACAAGGTCTCGATAAGTCAAACATGACAGTCAGATATCTTCTAAATTATCGAATACCGTATTTACTCGAACAAACGCCGCGGTGTTTATTAAACTTTTTGTGCTGCGGGTGCGGCGCTTATTCGAGGGCAGCGTTTGTTGTAAATCATTAAACTTAAACCAAACCTTAAAACCAAAACCCAAAAACTAAAACCTTAAGAACACAATTAATGTGTCTCTTCTGGAATGTTCCCTGTCTTATTTGCTGACTAATTTTCTGGTGACTAGCGCACTGCTGTCACTTTTCTAATTCAATTTCAATGTCAGTGTCCCCTTCGTGGTCCAAGTCAAACAGCTGAATTATCGGGTATGCCTCCTCAACGTCGGAAGACGTGCATTCACCAGTTTCGAGAGAATTCGTTTCTGGCTCGACATCGAAACCTAATCCTGATCACCGAAAGACGAAAAGTAACTGGATCTATTTATGAAATAAACTCTTACAATGAAATACTCCTTGGTATAGCGCGCATAAAACAAAAATAAAGTTTAACTCTTAAACATTTACAAGGAAACTTTTTTATATTTAAGATGATATATGTGAATACTTAATGCTGAACACGAACTTAGATCATGTGGGAGCTTGGTAAATCTCAGATGACTAGTGGACGTTCGTCAACCTCGTTCTCTCAGAAAAACGATTTCTGAGCCCTAGACGGGAATCGAACTCGCAGCCTTCTGATGACCGGTGAGACGCTCTAACCATTGAGCTACCACGACTCAGACTCAGAGGGTGAGCTAGGGTGCAGTCATTATCATTATTAGTAGTCATTATCATATCGTGACTTCCGCTTAGGCAGTACATGTGACGAACCGCCACACGACGAACAAAACTTTGCAAACAAGTTGGTAAATTCCAAAATGTTTGCAAACTCATGTTTTCACACGACAGACTTCTACCGACACAAAGATGTCGCTGCAGCAGTTTTCTTGGACTTGTTTCCATAACCTGATGTGTAACATACTTGTTCTGTTCGAGGGAAGAAATGTCCCTCGCACGAGGATTTTTTTTTGACAAACTGACAAGTACTTGAATGTTGGTCTTAAGGCGTCTT
The DNA here is from genome assembly GCA_036872915.1 of Nanipora kamurai. Classification (NCBI taxonomy): domain Eukaryota; kingdom Metazoa; phylum Cnidaria; class Anthozoa; order Scleralcyonacea; family Helioporidae; genus Nanipora; species Nanipora kamurai. The sequence continues at coordinate 1,941 of JBAHVQ010086672.1, read as the reverse complement.
CACACGACAAACAAAAGCTGACAAACTCGAGCTGGCAAACGCAAGTTGGCGCGATTGAACTTCGAAATAACAGTTCGCAAACAGGTTGACAAATTGTTTTGGCGTGTTGGCAAACCGTTTTGGCAATGTTTACACACATAACCAGAATTTTGAGTTTGCCAACCCATGTTTCCAACCCATGTTTCGTTTATCGTGTGAAGGTGGATTCAAGGCGACGCTGTTTTGTGTAGTTGACGTATAAATCAAGTGAAACGTACGCGAGGTTTGATCGGCTTATAGTGACGAAATTGTTGAAAAAGTTTACGAGACTAGAGACGGCTTCTGTTTCTTGCCGACTGTTCGCCAACATGTTTGGTTGTTGGCATGTTTGTTAGCAAATCTATTATTGCTTTCTGCTTTGTTGACAGGCTAATTAGCCAAGAAACGCAAGTCTATGTTTACAAAAATGATCTGAATGCTGTTGGTTAATTCACTAATTAATTACTCATATTTAAATAAGGTATACAGCTGCTGTCACTTTCTGTAATTTTATCCACTCTGAAGATATTGTGTGTAGCAACGAAACGTCAGTAAAATTTATTTTAAAGTTGTTGTTGTTTTGATTTGATCATGGATTTCCACGTTGAAATACTAATCTAGTTTCTGATATTCCTTTGAGACTGTACTTTCCACCCGGAAAATCAATCGCCACGGTCCTCAAAATTTTACTTTCTCCTAATCCTCAGTTAGCAAATAGGGTAGTACAGACCCCAGTTGATGTAATCGAGTCCAAATGCCTAGCATTCCTTGAGATAGCCAGCCGTTGTGGAGTGAGTTTTATTTATAACTACAGGTACGTCTTGCACGTCCATATTTAAAATTGATCACATTTATCATAGACGACTAGTGGACGTTCGTCACGCTCGTTCTCTCAGAAAAACAATTTCTCAGCCCTAGACGGGAATCGAACCCGCAACCTTCTGATGACCGGTGAGACACTCTAACTATTGAGCTACCACGATTCAGATGCTTAGCTAGGGTGCAGGTTCGTCATATGTACTGCCTAAGTGGAAGTCACGATATGATAATGACTACTGATAATGATAATGACTGAACTAAGTTCGTGTTCAGCATTAAGTATTCGCATTCATCATCTTAAATATAAAAAAGTTTCCTTGTAAAGGTTTAAGATTTAAACTTTATTTTTGTTTTATGCGCGCTATACAAAGGAGTATTTCATTGTAAGAGTTTATTTCAAAATTAGATCCAGTTACTATTCGTCTTTCTCCTCCATGACATTTCACTCGCTTTCGATGGGGTCCAACTCAGTCATTCCACTGCCATCTTCACTATCCTTCTCTTCCTCGTCTTCATCACCCATTTCATCCTCGTCTTGATCAACTGTCGCTTTCATAACTTCACTATGTTTGGCTGCACCGTCATCTTTATGATGCGTTTCGTCGTCATCATCATCCTTTGCTTTCTTATCATCATCATCCTTTGCTTTCTTATCATTATCATCCTTTGCTTTCTTGTCGTCATCCTCCTTTGCTTTCTTATCATCATCATCTCTTGCTTTCTCATCACCATCATCTCTTGCTTTCGTGTCATCAACATCTCTTGCTTTCTTATCACCATCATCTCTTGCCTTCTTATCATCATCATCTCTTGCTTTCTTATCATCATCATCTCTTGCTTTCCTATCATCATCATCTCTTGCTTTCGTATCATCATCATCTCTTGCCTTCTTATCATCATCATCTCGTGCTTTCTTATCATCATCATCTCTTGCTTTCTTATCATCATCATCTCGTGCTTTCTTATCATCATCATCTCGTGCTTTCTTATCATCATCATCTCTTGCTTTCTTATCATCATCATCTCTTGCTTTCTTATCATCATCATCTCTTGCTTTCTTATCATCATCATCTCTTGCTTTCTTATCATCATCATCTCTTGCTT
>JBAHVQ010086345.1:0-26650 GCA_036872915.1 Nanipora kamurai | reverse complement strand
TACTATTGTACTCTGGCTAACGCTATATTATTTTACTCTGGCTAACACTGTACTATTTTACTCTGGGTAAGGCTATACTATTTTACTCTGGCTAACGCTATACTATTTTACTCTGGCTAACGCTGTACTATTTTACTCTGGGTAAGGTTATACTATTTTACTCTGGCTAACGCTATATTATTTTACTCTGGCTAACGCTGTACTATTTTACTCTGGTTACCGGTATACTGTTTTATTCTGACTAACGCTATACTATTTTACCCTGGGTTACGCTATACTATTTTGCTCTGGCTTACGCTGTACCATTTTACTCTGTGTTACGCTATACTATTTTGCTGTGGCTAACGCTGTACTATTTTACTCTGGGTAACGCTACACTATTTTACTCCGGTTAACGCTGTACCATTTTACTCTGGCTAACGGTATACTATTTTATTCTGGCTAACGCCAGATGATTTTCCTTTTTGAAAGGAGACATCTGCCTGTCAAAGGGTTAAAAACTCCTTCACCTTTTACAAGCCACGGACATATTGTAGGATGCTACTCTTGCTAATGCCAGATAATTTTACTCATTAAACAGAAACAACTGGTTGTCAAAGGGTTAATTTCAACCCTGGAGCTTTTTATCTGTCATTTTATAAGAAAAATACTACAAAGATTTCTATGCCTGGATACTGTGATCCAAATACTTGGGATGTTGCTTGGCTTTGAAAACGGTAGAGTCAAACATGAGTTGTAGTGTTTTTCCGCTTTCCTCAATTCTCACATCATCCCAAACTGGGTTATCCATTTTATATATCTTAAATCCCTGCCTCTAACCCAGTGCATATTAATATCCTGGTAATTTCGGTATTCTGGCTATCCTGGCAGATTACAATGGTACGAGTAATAACTGAAAAAATCATACCCAAAAATCAATGAAGGATTTAGTTCTGGTATACATGACATTGTACGGTATCTGTATTCCAACCACTTTTCCATCCATAAATGGCTTCAAAATGGAACCACTAAACAGACTAGCCTGTATAATGCTATTTTAATGGTCAGTAATAAACACGCTGTGTTCGTACAAAAAAAATTTTTCTATTACCTGTGTCCATTATGCTTGAAGTATCGACTGGACTTTTATTTTCAAGTATGCCATCAGTTTATACTGCTGGGATAAGAACTTGCCAACTGAAAGTTTTAATTTAAGAAGAATTTTCTGAGATTTTCCCATAATGTGTATTCATTTTTTAAATCGGTACAGTAATTAGAAAATTCCAGACAATCCCAGCAATTGTGGTACAGTGTAATCTGCTGATAGTGCAATAATGAATCTTATCCCAACTGCCAAACCAATTCTTGCGGAGAAGTTATGGACATCGGTGGGTGTAGTAACACTTTTTAAGTTGACTGACTTGTAAATTGTTTAAAACTGGACTTTGCTTTTTATTTGCCCTGAGTGAAGATTAATGTGGCAAGCTACCGTACCAAGATACTTTTAGCGTCATGGTTAATAAATATTGTACATTTGTATCATTAGGAAATTACCTTCCATGGGACAAGTAGTGAAAATCTTTACTTGACTGCAGCTGGAATTGGAGCCGGTGAACTACAGTGTACTGTTTGCTTGTATGATGTTTACCATATGAGCCACATCACTTGCGTTTTTTGGATTGTAATTAAGCTTGTTTTCCATACAGAAAATTTAATGACGGGCAACAAGTCACGACACACAGACAAGACAGAAGAACTCACTGTAGTTGATTTCTTGTAGGGTGACTGCATTAGACCCCAGGGCCCGGTTGTTCAAAGAACTATTACCGCTAACCCTGGGTTAAAATTCAATCGGCTGTTTTGTTTGGCATGTTCTGCCAGCTAATATTTAGTTGAAACTTTCTAGAAGAAAACCTTTCAATATTTGAATGATGTCTAAACAGAAAACTTTAAACATCCTTTCCTATGTCAGGAGTAGTTCATCTACAAAATTTTCGTTAATCCTAGATTAACGTAATCGCCTTTCGAACAACTGGGCCCTGTCTTTCTGAAAGTTGTCCAGCTATAGCTCAAATGAGTAGAATCGTTTTGGGGAACTAAGTTACAGAAAGTGGCATCCTTCCTGTAGTCTTGCTGAATATAAACTGAATTCCAACGTGTGACTGGAGTCATTTTTGCAGTTGGACAAGTACGGAATACTCTTGTATTATGTAGAAAAAGTTCAGAAAGGTGGCCTCTTAAATATGATACTCGAGCATGCTCTAGACATTTTCGAACCTTGCATTGGTGCCTTTACTGCTGCTGGACCTACAATCAATTTGTGCGGTAATCATTACCTAAAAAAAGCAAACTTCCAAACAGCATGCTTGCTATGAACAATCTGGATAACAGTATTGATAACAAAGTCAGGCGACATGAATCAGTTCCAGCTAATATTATGAAACAACTCTAAACATACGGCACTTTAAGGTGTTCTAAATTTGCATAAACAAAACCACTCTATTTCAAGAGTTCAGCAAACTGAGCTGAACAAACAACTTCACTTGCCTTAATATTAAATTAAATTATACGGAGTAAGTCATCCAAAGACCATTAAACAAGACTCTCATCGAAACCAAAACTGTGGAACTTTCTTCAGCCCCGAAATGGGCTAACTGGAGCTGCCTGTAAAACATCAGAAATGTTTCTTATTATAACTTATCATAGACGTGGAGATTGCTATTTCAGATTATTATCCTCACGAAGGTGACTTGTGGTTAAAATACTGTTATAATTTGAAACTGGTAAAGTCAGCTAAGACATATTTTACTGCATATGGTCGCCATATATAAGTTACAGTATGAATATAAAAAATTGGAGGCTCTTCACAACATACATGTATTGTACATTAAATATGTTTAGTGAAGTCCCAATATCCCAAGAATTTAACTTTATGATTAGGAAAGTAAATGATTAGGAACTTCGTGATTTAAAGTTTTTGATTCGGAAGATCTTTTATGAGGCAATTATGACTGTGATTTGAGGGTAAAAACTATTTGACTCATTTATTCTCTCAGTAAATTGAATCATAGCTAATCAAAATGGTTTGGCAAAGAGTTTTGTGGTCTTTAACAACTCATCTCTTGGATGTATCATTATTGCAAAATACTGGACAGTTTTCTCTTAGCCTGTGGAGCAGGTACTCCTGCTGGGCGTGTGGGCAAAGCGCTTCCACCCCAAATGCCCTCTTTGCAGCCTAGTTTTCTCTTCATTTGTGTAACGGTGCTCTTGGAAACGTTTGAAAGCTTTTGTCGTTCAAAACTTCCAAGCAATGCTTTTTGGAAGCCCAGGACACATGAGTGCAATACTTGGCTCAAGTACTACTCAAGTCAGGGACCTTCAATTAGAGAGGGCCACATTTGGAAAGTAACAAGAGGTCGTGGGCCGGGGGCGGGGTCGCCGCACAAATGGCCTTAACCATTTTTTTTTACAATGTTTTCTACTTTTTTTTCCTTTTTATTGATTTCCTTTATTCTCTTTTTTCGTCTGCAAACAAAGTTTACCTGAATGTTTGAAGTGGCCGGCCAAATGACTGATTAAATAAACATTTGGACGGACATAAACCGTAAATCATGGCGCGGGTAGTGTCCGACGACTGACCGTGATTTGCAGGTTTGTAAAAAATCAATCGGTCGCAGTTTTGGATTAAAGTCCCTTGAATGATTCGTGGGCCTTATTTTTGGCCGTGGTACTGCGTCATCGCCTGTATTTTCTCTTATGTATTCATCAGGGTATATTCCATTGCTCATTATTGATGATGAGTAAGTCAGACGCTGGTTGGTCCCTCTGGTCGTCTGCCAAAGGCAAGCTCTTTTAGTAGTCTCTAAATTAGTCGTTTTGGTTGGTCCGTGCATGAGTCCTCACACTTTTTTACGTGGAGTTACATTTGAAAAACTAAAGCTGTTCAGGACCACTTGGTAACTTTTACTTAAAATACATAGTAGGACTTCAAGCCGCAGTTTGGATTTAGAAATTTCTTCGCTAAACTTTCACATTTGAAACGTTGACGGAAGCGTTTAATAACATCACTTTCCTGGTTCGCCTTGCTTCACTTCGTTCAACTTACTTTATGCTGATTGGTTTGTATCCACCTAACTGCCAAGTAAACCCGTTTATCACTAACGTTTTGCTGGCGTTTCGATGAAAGATTAAAAATGACTTATGGAACAAAGATTATAAAAGTTAGCGAAAGAAATGATGATTTTTTTTTACGGAGAACTTTCGAATTATCCCTACACCGTGGATTACCACGGATTACCACAAGAGTTGATTTAACACACAAACCGACACTGATAACCAGTGATTTACCAGACGGAAAGACTTGATCTTTAAGATAAATATCAGAGCCCAGCTCAAAAGTCGAATATAGTTAAACCTTTTAGTAGCAAATTTTACTTAAAACCTTTTAAGTACACACATTCTGGCTATGGACCAGGCGTTATACGCATTTGCTAATGCTTGTTAAATTAGTGGCGCACTCAGTTGGTACTGACAATATCGGCATATTCTCATTGAAAGCGGGAATTTTAATTGGATGTGACAAAATAGCCTACTTCACGCTTCATGGAGCCACGTTACTGTCCCCCAAACTGGTTTTCGTTGGATTTGGACAAATCTGAAAAGTTTGGCGCTACGTGGCCAAGGTCGTGACTTGCGGGGTCGACAAATTTAAGGTCAATGGCTGTGGTTTTCGATTAGCCGAAAATATAAACATAGCAATTTAAATGTTAAGCGGTCTAGAACTCATTTGTATTAACATTTTGAAGCAATACAACAAAATCGTAAGTAGACTACCCAACGGATTTTCCAACGGACAAAAAACGGTTCTAAAGATGATTGCAGGCGACTGTCGCCCCCTTTCCGGCGCGACTGACTGGACGCGCTACTAAAGTGCGCAGAACTGGTCGCCGTGGTTGGGGGATTATGGCAACTACTTTGTGTATTCCAAGCTTAAAATGTAGTTTAAATATTACGACAAAATGTCTCAAACATTCACAGTGTTCATTAATTTAAAAGTGCGAGGTCTCCGGTAATTCTTCAGTGTAATGATTAAAATTTTCTCAACTACAACTAGCGATTCATGTCACTGACCTTGTCTTTTCTTTCAAAGATGAGCGTTCTTAGCCGTATATACGATCAATCAACCTCTTCAGTGATGCACTTGATCACTGTATTCTTGATTTTTGTCCAATTCAGCGATGGATTAGGAATATCGAGTCTTAACACCTATCGCTATGTAAAGTCTTGTATTTCTTAGCTTTTGTTCGTTCTACGGAAACCACAACAGAAGTCTAAAACCTTTCATCCTGTAATCATGTATTATGTAACTAAACGTCGAATGATTATATAATATAATTTGATGCAATCCGGTCCCACGTCTTGGTGGACTTGTGTTATTATAATGGACGTTGTAGGTTAATCGTTAACTCACAGGACATGACACATGGCGTTAGGGAAAGAGGGTTGAGTGGTGAGGAGAATTAACGCAAACGTTTAACAAACACACTAAGAGTTGGTCTAATAATTCCTCATGGTATCGAGAGTGATATTTAAGTAAAAGAGAGACGGCACCACCGAAAAGGAAGCAGTGTAAACGCCACCCAGTATACGAAGGAACAGTACCATATAACCCGTTGACACAAAGCACCGTCTCTATTTATGAAGTAAGTCTGAGCATATTCACTGTTTCTTTGGGAGTGTGACGGACGTGAACGAAGCGCTTTCACTCATAAATTTTTCAAGAGAAATTGAAAAAACAAAAGCGAAAATTCTGAGCAAAACGGAGGTTTTATTGGATAACAATGTACAATGCGTGACAAGCGGTCATTGAAGCGTGTAGCACGTAAGTTCGATAATTAAACAAACCTGGGTTAACAATAAAAGAGTCTTTCTCGGTTTTAACTGCCATGTTCTTATGCAGGGTGGCGCAAAATGGTTTTAAGTGCGGTCACATAACCCCATTTAAAATCAGATCATGTACTCTTGCAAGAGTGAACATTTGACCTTTCTTCAAAGAGATACTAACTCTTCGTCACGAATTCAGCAGCTGAGCTTAAGAGCGACAAACTAAAAACATTCTTCGAAGCAACCTCGACGCCTGTTCTGCCCCAAACTTTGTCAAACGAGATCGTTGTTTCATGATTGCGTTTTTGTATTAGGCCACCAGCAACGGTAGAGCTACAGATATATGAAAACTATACCAGTAAAGAGAATCGTAGTCGAAGGGGAAATCTTGAGAATTTTCCTGTTAACGTGGCCCACCTAGCGCTCAGCGCGAAAATCTAATATGAATAGACAGGTTTCGTTTTAGTGCCAGGAATATTTTAAATAAACGCAGAAAGTGTAAGTCACCCAAGCATAGGCACGAGAGTATGTTCAAACTTGAGGAATGGTTAATAAGTAATTAAAAGTGTTTGTTTAGATGGCACAGATGCATGAAGTATTTGAAAGGATATGTATTGACATAAGCCGATGAAGACGTGGCGAAGAAAGGCGAGCTGGAAGTCACCTGGCAGTGACACAAAGACTCGGTGTTTTAAACCAAGTCCTTGACTTTGACATGACATTCCAACAGTTACGCTATTATTTTCAAAGACAAATCGCCAAGAACCTAAGGCATCGAATCTATGCTGTTCGAAATTCCAGCGAATGTTGACTGCCAGTGGACATCGTTGACAATTCACATAAACTGGGCAGACGTCCTACTTTACTAACCTGTGGCTCAGTGGATGGAAATGGATCGTGAATTCTGTGCAGTGAAGTAGCGCCTACCTATACTTAGATGGTTAATAGAGGAGGCAATGTTTTGTACGTGTATAGGCTAAGCAAACACGAGAAAGATCATGGAAAAGTGACAGCGTTAGTGGCATTGACAAATTTGTTACTGAGGCAGGAATATTTGAGTTCCCAGTTAAGCACAAGATCAGCGCGAAAACAAAGCATGACTTCTCCACTGAGACTTTGCGAAGACAAAACAACAAGAACTTTTCTTGTTTTGTCTTTTGTTCGACTCTTGGCTTATGCTTGGACTATGATCTTACGTTTATGCTTATGACGATTCTTATGTCGCGGGCTTGACTTCATTCCTTTGTTTTGCCTTTTGCTTTGTCCTTATGCTTGTGTTTATGCTTACTTGTGGACCAAGCCTTAACAACACGATTATTGCTAAGACTGTGGAAGATAAACTTTTATAGTAAAGACTACTGTGCCTTAGACAACAGTGGTTCGGGGCATAACTATTTAGGCAAAAGTTGATGAAAGAGCAAGTTCTCATTCAAGCTATGTTTGTTAGTTCGGTGAAACCGACGAAAGATTATCAGTTGGCAAATGCAGATTTGGAATATTGCAAATCGGGAGACGAACACTTTCAAGTGCAAGGGCCAACAAAACTGTCTGTAGTTGGAAGCCGGTTACATGAGAGAAGTTCATCTTTTTAACCGAGCTAAAATTTTAAAATTTAGACTGGAATTTTCGTTAAATCATGGCACGATAAATTTTTAGGGGATACATTTAATTCATAATTGTTTGATAATTTAAGGGATAATCCATCTCCCCGGATCTCAAACAAAACCGAATGGCTTCGGAACAAGAATTCAAGTGATTTTCTATGGAACAGCGATAAAGATTTTAGGGGAGATAGCGTTCAAATTTAGGATTGCAAGCCAAGACATCTGCGGTGAAGTAGCGCTATAGCTATTTAAGAAGCGGGTGATGAAGACGGTAATCCTGGGCACAGAGGCAATGCTAAAGTCATAGCCACGGTAGGCGACTTGTTGGTAAAAGGACTACTCAAAGAAAACAGCCCATCTCCGAATCGGTTATATTCTTTTGGAGTAACGATCGGTAATATAGAAGATTATGGTGAACCAATGCTAAAGGGAAAGCCTCCAAAGTTGTAATTTAAGGTCAAATGACACATCTGAAATAGGTGATGTTTTACATAAACGTTACGAATGGTAGCTGATGTGGATTAAAAAATGTTTATAATTTTTCAGAGAAGGTGTGAGCAATAGTTTGCATCGGCATTTCATTGTAATAAGAACTGGTCGTCTTGTGTGTGCGCGAGTCATATTTTGATTCAACATGATTCTCAAGGAAAAACTTTAACATAGAATGGCGACGTAAAACCCTATAAAACTCAGGTAAATTAAACTGGGGTTGACCGCGTTTCATTCAGTGGTCTTCCTCATTTAGGAATAGTCAGGCCTTTGTGTATTTCTGTTAATTCTCTCATTAGGTTTTGTGTAGTAGTGTCTTGGGGAACACCAGATCAAATAGGAGGAACGTGTAAGGACTGCTCACTTTAAATAAAGCCAATGCACTTCAAATAACGTAATGCCATGATCACCTTGGACTCCTCTGTTCTTCAAGGATGTTTCAAACGCCAGTCTAATCGTTGGTCATTTTAAACAGAAATATCACCTTTGTCTTTAGTAAATAACATGAGGGAAAGCAAAAGACAAGGAAATCCATTGTGTTTTACTAAATTTCCTTCGCGAATAACATGAGAGGAAATCAGAGGACGAAAAAGCCTTCCAGTTGGATGCACAAGGCATGGTATTACTAAGTGATATTATGGCCTTGGGGGAATTAGCGATTAAATTACCTCTTTACCTGAGAAAAATATATAGTCTTCCTCCAGATGCGAGGAAATTTAATCGCTAATTTCCCATAAGTCAAGGTTTAACTGAAAAGAAAAGACAGAACTACACAAACGGCGCCCAGTCCGTCTGCAAGGACGAGCACCACTAAACCTGAAAAAAATTTGCAACGTTTAACACCATTCTTAAATGACGCTGAGGCATTTGGTGATACAGATGAAGCAACATGTTATAACAATACAATTTAGCATCAATGGAACAACAATTCACGGCGGTTAGAACTAAGAAAAAATGTATTGACAAAACAACCATATTCTCTATTGATAACGTGGTACGACGAAACTTCTTTGTCAGCGCGATCGTTGCTATCTTCTTATAAGAGCTTTATTTACTAAACAACGAACAAAAACCTACTACAGGCAGTCTATCTAAGTTGCTGATAGTATGAGCCGGCCTGATTCGTGTCACGAAAATCTTTACGTTTGTAAAAGATAATTTGAACTAACTTTTGGCTGTTTCTGCAGCTAAGCACCTACTACCATTAACTAAAAAAACTCTTTCCCGGCGACACTAGACTTTTATTATTTCACTCTGGCTAACCCCAGACGATTTAACTCGTCAAAGGGAGAGGCATTGCCGGGAAAGGGATAAGCATCTACTACCATTATACTCGCGAAAATTAATTGTTAACACATTGATACAGCCACTGTATAATTACGGAGTAATTGTTTGGGAAGATAGAAACAATAAGTGCCTGATGAACAACCTTCAAATAAGGCATAACATAGCAAAAACGATTCTTGACCTACCTTTATATTCATCTAATACTGAAGCTCTGACTTTATTAAAGTGGAACTCGTTAAAAAAGCGACGAGCGTTTCGTAGAGCCTGTTTTTTTACATCAATCAACAACGTAATATATTTTAACTCAAGTAAAGGGAAGTGATGTCCATAATTATTTTACCAGAAGTACTTATCAGCTATGACTACCATTTCCAAAAACAAACCGGAGTCAACAAACTTCTGGATTCATTTTTGTTAGAAATTGGAATTATTTAATATCAGAAATTAGGGAGAGTAGTAACTATAAATTTTAAAAAATTGCATTTTAAATGTACTTAGTGTAATATATTTGATATTCTATATTTATACAACTATTATTTAATTTCGTATTAATTTATTTGTATTTCGAATTGATGTATTCTACGAGGACCCTTATGAAAATCACGTTTGGGTGCTAAAGCTTCCTCTTATTAAATATTTCATTTCATAAACTAAACCTATTGTGCTGTTCAATATCAATTTCAGTGTATTTTACGTCCGTAGTAGCATCTTGGTCAAAGGAGTCAACCGGGTTAGCCCGGGTCATGTGAATAGCCGCTAACTATAGTTCAATATGTTACTCTTTAAGAGTTCAAATAAATCAGGAATATTTAGAAGGATATCAGCAGGAACTGGCCCTGTCCGCTTACATTAACTTACGTTCCCGGTCGCTGAAGTACCCGTTAGGCTTATGACCAACGTGTGTTAAATAATGGTACGCTTATCACTTTCGAGGATATCGAAAGAGAAAACCCATTTCTGGTTATAGGCATATTAACTCCAGTAGCCCCTTGTCCTTGCAGATTGTCATAAGTCCTTATTAACAGTACTTCGTTATCAGTCAATAAAGAATCAGGCCTCGTGCTCCTGACTTTTTGAACGAAGAAACTGCTTCAGTCCGGACAACTTCACTTTTTCCTTTCAAACGAACTTCTCTCTTCTCTCCGTACTTCTCTCTCTCTCTCTCTCCGCTGTGAATATACCCTGCCTTCTTTGTCACATACTTATTTACGTGCCAATATTGTCCGCAGGGGGTAGACATGGGTGGTCGAACTTAGTATTAAGTTGTTACAGCATTGATGGATGAACAACGTACTAATGGCATCCTTATCGTGGCTGAGCGGCATTGCTGACAGCATTGTTCACGTGATGCGCAACGTTGTTTATGAAGTTTAGCATCATTCTTGTCTGTTGACAACCTTGTACAAGTTGAGCAGGATGCAGTTCACAGTCAGTCTGCCCCTTTCCGTTCATTCTGGCTTTCTTGATTTCTATTTAGCGATTCTACGTTACAACATCCGGGTAGAACCATCTTTAAATTTAGTTATGATATATGCTGTTGAGACGACCGGAACTGCATTTGTTCGATGAAAGGGCTGATTGTACGAGCTGGTCTAAGCCACTATCGTGAAAATCTGTGTGCTGACGCAAGAGAGAACTCGAGCTCGATTTCCAACCAGGCGAATTTGATCGCGCGGTTAAAATCGTTTTGATCAAAATCAGCGTTAATTTTGTTCGCCTGTCAGTCGAGCAAACTTCTTCGCTGGTAGCCTTTCGCACGCTCAGATATCATCACAATATTATGATGCAATTTGCTTAATGCGGATTTCCATGAAATCGATTTTGAACGCGCCAACAAATTCACGCGTTCAAAATCGACCTTAACATGGGCATTCAGCCTGTTCCTGCTGCCAAAGTAAACAATCCTTAGTTTTCAGTTTCATTTCCAGCGTATTTTAAATTCTTATTGATTGCTTAAAAGATGGGAGGATTTTTTGCCGTGACGGCATATGCGAATTAACATGATCCTTAATAAAGTTTTATTGGATTTTCATGTTTCCCCCCTCACTGGTAGCTGTAATTCTTACACACTCACTACTCCCTTTTTAAAACCTTATAGGTACCCAAAGCTGATGCAAAAATTATTGAACTAAAAGACCAGACCTAAGGTCGTTAACTGCTTACGACGCCTTAGTGTAGTGTGAACGTCATTGACAAATTGTTTTATACCGCAGTACTATTAAAGAATTTTTTCTAAGTCTCTTCCGAGTCTCTAAGAATATCACATACTTTTTTTCAGATGACCACAGGCATAAAAGGTTTTTACCACATCAATTTGATCCCACTTTTTCGGAGTTTAACTCCGTTCAGGTGGTATTTCATAAAAATAACAGATTAAAATTTGCTTACGTATTATCTTTTGATAAGATTGTGAAATTCTGGCAATAGTTGTGTTAATTCTAACTTTCCGTGAACAATCTTAACAGACTAACTCCGAGCGCGTTTACCACTTTACTTACTACTTACTAATGAATTCACTTTCTCTACTCCGTATATTATTTGTTTCCCACTAAATCTACTAACCCCTCAGGCGATAAATGGCAAACTCTGTTTGACACTAAGATCTTTGAAGTGCTCTTAATGTGTAATTCCGAAATGTGTGAGGAATGTATGGTAAAATAGCATTACTCAACAAATCGTTATTAGTAAGTCTTGTAAAACTGTGCCTAGGATCGTAATCGTAGTAGTAGTATTTCTTTCTTTTCTTCTTTCTTGTCTATTCTAATTTTAAAAAAGTCTATTCGGCGTGTATTTTTGAGGGCTTGCTTATTAAAGCTGCGACTTAGAGTTTAATCTACTATCGGTTTAAACGGAGGTTTTAGTACTATTTATAGAACAAGGGATTATTTTATTGGATGTAGAACACTAGATCCGTGTATTATATAAAACACAAACTAGGAAATTTTTACCGGCCGTAAAAAACGACCCACTTTTTATGCTAACTGACGAAGAAAGTTTAAAAATTAATGTTTTTTTAAGCCGAAAAACAGTTTCTGGATGAGAAACGTGTCTTTATCACATTTTGTATCATCATTGGCTCAGTTTCTTCTGTTCTCCCGAGGTTGATTACCAACTAATCAATCTGATTAATATATTACTCCAAATATCTTAAAAGCTCCAAAGCTCTTAATACCTCCAAATATCTTAAAAGTGTGACATTTTCAAGAGGAAAGTCCATTACGCCTTAATTATAACTTCAATAGTCAATTCAGCAGCATGAATTTTTGTTTGGGTTAAACTACACAAGATAAAAAAATGAAAATTTAAACATAACACACAGAAGTGAGCGCTATAAAAACGTTAAGTGGCCACTGTGTCAAGCCTTTGTAATATTATACCTTTACTGAAAACTCTGTCGTAAACTTCGCCAAACGATGATATAAATCGGTTATATGCCTTAGACCTCGATGTTTAAGCAATATTTCAAAAACTCAATAATTCACGAGGAAAACACAAAGGAAAATCACAACCGTGTCGTATCTTTATATGTGATAAAGATACGCTCGTTTTACTTGTCAAATTTTCTCGGCTTAGAAAACACTAATTTTCAAACTTTCTTCGTAGATAGGCGTGTTGAGGGGTTCGTTTTTGAAGCCATTCAAAAAATTCGTAGTCCGTGTTTTATCGGATCCAAAACACTCGGCTGTCGCCTCGTGTTTTATATCCGATAAAACGCTCCTACTCGTTTTTTAAATATTACATAAACCTTCGGGCTTCGCCCTCAGGTTGATACATTGCTTAAACACCTCGTTCACGGTATGTAACTTTTATTGCCTTGGGAAGAACCAAAATTTGTAGAAACAAGAAAAGTTAAGGACTTTAATGGGATTGAATTCCAAAAAGACTTAACACAAGCCTTGAGAAACTTCACATTTAAACCAGAACCCAATATTGCATGGCAAGAATGGAAGGACCTTTTTCTTCAGACCTGTGATGTTCATGCACCATGTCGGTCTAGAAGGGTGAGAAGTCAGCCTTGCCCATGGTTAAACAGTGAAATTAAAAAACTAAGTTATCACAGAGACTTCCTTAAACTTAACTTTTAACTCTGCCTCATACCACGAAGCATATAAAAGATGTAAAAACAAAGTTACCGATCTCATTAGAAATGCAAAAACACATTACTTCAAAACAAAACTTGAAAATTGCAATAACAGTAAAGATGGCTGGGAATACATTAATAAATTACTAAATAGGAGATCTAAAACAACAACCATTAATCAACTTAAAATCAATGGACAAGTAGTTACTGGAAATGAAAACCTAGCCAATGGCCTAAATGAGTATTTTTGTGGGATTGGACCTAAACTAGCTGATTCTATACCTACGAACAATTTAAATCCCCTTCACTTTGTCACCCCTTCCAACAGTCAATTCACCTTTAACCAAATTTCTGCAGAAGATCTGTCCAACATTCTTAATAGTTTAAAGTCAGGCAAAGTAGCAGGACCTGATAAAATTTCAATCAAATTACTAAAAGCTGCAGGTAATACTCTATGTTAGACATTACTTTATATGTTCAATCTAGTTTTGGCAACGGGTACTTTTCCTGACGATCTAAAATTAGCCAAAGTTATACCAATTTATAAGGAAGGCGACAGGAGTGAATGTGGGAGCTATAGACCAATCTCTGTGATTTTGTGCATTGCAAAAACTCTAGAAAAACTCATTTTTGGTCAATTAATCTCCTTCCTAGAAGATAATAAGATAATCACAAAACAACAATCGGGCTTTCGCAAATTTCACTCTACTGAAACTGCTCTACTACATATTACTAACAAATATCTTCTCAATATTGACAAAGGTCTAATAAATGGAGTCTTGTTCCTTGACCTGAAAAAAGCATTTGATAGGGTTAACCACAAAATCCTTTTGGCAAAATTAAAACTATATGGAATCAAAGGAGTTGCTCTTAAGTTATTCCAATCTTATTTAACCGATAGAATGCAAACATGCACAGTGCAAGGAACTGGGTCTCAACTAAATAAGATAACATGCGGGGTTCCCCAAGGATCCAACCTGGGGCCGCTATTATTTTCACTTTATATAAATGATCTTCTAAATTGCCTTGATCAAACACAAGCCTCTATGTTTGCAGATGGTACAAACATCAAGTACTGGTGTGTCGCCTGCAGACGTAGAAAGTACGATAAACAGTGACCTATGTAGAGTCAATAGTTGGGTAGAGGCTTATAAGTTAACCCTAAATGTTAAGAAAGCAGAATTTATGTTGATAGCCTCCAAAAGAAAACTGAAACAATTCTCAGAAAACCCGGACATACTAATTGGCAACCACACTATAGATCAGGTGACAAGTAAGAAAGTCTTGGGGATTACGTTAGACGAAGAACTTAAATGGAATGAAAATAACGATATACAGTGTAAAAAACTATCTCATTCTATTGCCTTATTGAAACGAGTAAAATGTTTTGTAACTCAGAACGCATTAATTGACATCTACAACTCGCTAGTTTTACCCCATTTTACTTACTGTTCAAATGTTTGGGATGACGGTAGCCGCACACACATCGACAAGTTACACAAATTGCAAAAAAGAGCGGCCCGAATAATTACGGGATCAAACTACGAAGTACGTTCACACGAAATATTTAACAACTTAGGCTGGGAACCGATAGAAAGAACACTTAAAAAATGCGAACTGACCATGACATTTAAGGCCTTCCAAGGCAAGCTGCCAGATTATATGTCAGACATGTTCAATATTACCAACAATAGCAGTATTCGCTAAGGACTAACGACCGTAAGCTATATCAAGAAAAACCTAATAGTGAATTTATGAAAAAATCTTTTTCATACCTGGGGGCTTCCTCCTGGAACAATCTCCGTAGTGACGTTGTCAATGATTAGGAGCAACTCTCCTTAAGAAGTTTCAAGACCATCATTAATAATTACTTTAACAATTTGGAGGGAGAAAGTCATTGACAATGCAACTGTGGGCATTTTATTAGAAAGTACGATGAGTAATGGTAATAAAATAGATTTAGGATGTCTCTGAGAACCGAACAGACATGAACATATTAGGTTAATATATGTACTTTAAATTTTACTTGTGAAATCACGTAGTATGTTATAGTCTTTTGTGTTTTGTCAGTATTCTCATTTGTTAAATCTTATCAATTCAGTTTTAACGGCCCGTTGAAAAGCAGCTTTTGCTGAAGGGCTACCGTTATCAAAGAACTTGTAATTAGAATTAGAATTAGAATTAGAATTAGAATTAAATACACGTTACGGTTATGATTTTCCTTTCTTTATATCTTATGAATTAATGGTATCTGTAGCGTCGTTTAAATGTTCGAACGTACCTGTTATATTTACTTAATTACAACCGTATAGTTACCAGAAAATGTTTCGGTCAGCGTAGGTGTCTCGTTTTGATCAGGTTTTCTTTAAATTCTAGTTGTTCGAAAAAGAAATCGCGAGATACGGCAAATTTTAATTCTGATAAATCATTATATCCTAACACATCTTGAAACAGTGAAATGATAGATTTTTTGTCAAGAAAAAAATATAATCCCAGCTTCGTTTAAACTTTTAGTAACTTAATGAACGAGTATTGACTTTTGTAACCGTGATACCGATTAACCCTCAGATCCTCTACTGAATGAAGTGAATGTGCTAATGCAAAATAAGAAACTCTTGGTGGATGTTGACCTTCGAAGACTGCACTGGATCAAGAGAGACAATAGATAACTAATCTTAATTGACGTATGGATAACTTCATGGAGGGCGCATACTGACAGCATTTGCGCATCGGGTAGCAAGCTCGTCGGAAGAGGGGACTGAAGAGCTTTTGCCCCCCTCTTCCCAATAATTTGCTAAAATGGGAGTTGTTAACATTGACGAAAATGTAGAATGAAATCGTTAATAATTTGACAATTTCTTGACGAATAGGTGTTCTACTGGTATAATCACATAATTTGTTCGCGGTTGTTGATGTGCTACACCCGGAGAGCGATGTGCTGCACACCTAGAACAATGTTATGCTTCAGTGAGTGAGCGATGCTGCCAACTATGTTGTTCAGCTGTGATAACTATGTTGTTACAGATAACTGTAGAGTTGTTTATTCCTTAATTGCGACTGTTCGCCCGAATCAACGTCGTTAATAAATCCGCGCGGAGAGTAGAAAGGGTCTTGTTCGCCGACGTTCGCACTGGATGTTGGTTTGTGCGGAAAGGCACAGAGATTACCTCGTAACAATGTTAGCCAATAGCCCCACGAACCATTTCTGGTTGGCCAATCAGTGCCTTTACATTCGTGTAGTTTGGCCTAGTTGACGCGCAGCACGCATGACAAATTTCACTTCGTACAACACCAGTTGCCAACATATCGGATAAAACTGAGATGCTCGTTACTTTGTGTCAGTTTAAAAAAACAAAGTTTTGTAAGGTGAAGGCCGTCGTGGTTCTAAAGACACGGAGACAAAGAAGAGTGAGAGGAATCATATTGTGAAAGCCAGAGGGTTAGTAATGGATCGTTTATAACGATTTTAACACCGATATTTAAGTCAATTAACCTTTGGATACACCATTGCTTATGACACGCAAAAATTGGATTGTGTAACCGATACTTGAGCATACCCAAATTACTGAGGTCTGAATGAACGGTGATTCGTGCGGACATTTGCGCGGAAAGTAACAATGGTCACGTTTGCTTTCGCGGTCGCTTTCTATATAAACAAACTACCACGGTGCTACGTGAGAGCACTGAACTGACAATGGGACGTTAGTATTAATATAATGTAAATACGCAGTGGGATGTTACTGGTTATCGGATACTACCGAATAGTTAGATTTTGCCGGTACCCAGATCCAGCACATTCCTTTTGGATGAGGCTCGTGCTCAAGCGGAGCACATTTTTATTGACCTCTGAAGAAACCCCAAAAAGACTGGGTAAATCTGTTCGAGCTGTGATTGGTTGAAGTTTTACACTGATCAATCGTAGCTCGCTGTGGTTACCCAGAGCGCAGTCTTTCCGGGAATTCTGTAACGGCCAATAGATTTCGCTAGCATACATTTGTGACCGTTCTTCGTATGAATATTTGAGCGTCTAACCGACTACAGGAAGGAGATACGTGGATCATCGGTATTATCGTTGAAAGTAGCTAAGAACGGCTCTATCATGACCCACAAATGTTGATTTTATTAATTGGTAAAAATTGGACAGAAAATTCGAAATTGGATCGGGAACCTGTTTACAGGTCCCGATCAGATTTGGATCTAATTTAATCCAATTTCGAATCAAAGCTGGCATTGCATCATGGGACTGGAATTCCATGAAATTCCATGGGACATTCCATAATGGAATGCAAACATGATGCTTACCAGTTATCTGTCATTCCTTCGGAATGGCGAATTTTACTGGAAGTTTATACAAATGATATGGTGTAGGTATCATGTATGTAAATAGATAGAAACAATATAAAATAAGGGAGGGGTGTAGTATAAGTCAAGTCGTCATTGAACACGTGTACTAGATAGGCTGGTGTTGATATCGAGAACTGATTAAAGGAAGGTATCCAGAAAACATGCTTATAACAGTGAACTTATAAGAGTTAACGTTTGAATTTCGCACCTCAGACTGCGAGCCGGTCTGTACGAAAAACGTATGGCACAGCCAGGCAGCCAATCAGGGAGCCGTCATTTTCCTTACCAAACCGGAAAACGAACGTTGCCATATAATAAAGTTAAAATAATATACATCAAATAAGAAGTTGGTGACAATAAGGCCATGAATAAGATATATTAATCATTTAATATTTTAAAAAGCTCCTATTACAAAGCTTTAGATAGCGAGCTTTACGTAACGCTATTGGTAAAGCATTCCACAACTCGGCTGGCACCACAGAAAAAGATCTTCCTCCCTCCCTTTGTCCTTTCATCAAACACGAACCAATAAGATTCTTGCTGTACTTTGAATATCAAATGACTGAGGCACTCACCCTTTAATTACACATTCGTTCCGTGTTCAAGTCTACTTGTCTTCGTTACTCCTAATTGAAACCGCTGACCCATCTTTATTTATTTCATATACCAATTTAATGAGACTATGAGACTGCAACTGTTTTAAAAGTTCAATGAAAATCTGAAGTGTATTTCTTTTTAATTTCGTAACCTTGTACAAAGATTTCCACACTTCTATCACTATTTGAAATTGAAAAATAGAAAAGTTTTCTTCATTAAACATGAGATTCAAAATGAGTATAGGTTCCGGGAAGACTTGCGAGATAACCGTTCAGCAAAGTACTGTTTAAACCTAATTAAACCAACGAGAACTACTACATAAATAGCTAAACTGACCAATGAAAACATGATCGCGGACGCAGACCAAAAACAAGAGGAGCCGTTAAAATATCCTTATCTTCATTTCTTGTTTTTGTTCTTAATAGTGCTTTCGGTGCGAACCCAATGGTAGAAGAGTCGGTCCGAAAAATTGCGAGCCAGTTGTGAATACCTGGTTAGAAAGTGTAAGTGTATAACATAAGAAACATTTTTGTTTTTTCTGACACCCCCCGTTTCCCCCATATTTTTACATGTAGGACGGGGACAATATTTTATTTGTTTTGTGTCGTTGCAGAGCGTCATGTCTTCAGAAAAATTATCATCTACGTCATCACTCCTTAACATATCGTTCAGTACCGATTCTCGAGACTACCAGTTTTTGAAACAAATCGGTAGGTAATATAAAGTTTAACTGATATACAAGCATATCTATGTACAAACATATTTATATGCGATAAATTCACAATTAACCTACACTGCTGAAGTCAACTGCAAAAGTTGACTCGAGCGGGATTTGAACTCGCACCTTTGAGAATTCGATCCGCCGCTCTACCTGTTGAGCTATTGAGCCTGCAGGGATTGGAAAGGAGTTATTATCCAACGTTATTGCACGAGATATTCTTGCGACAACTTAACGCTGTCAATCAATAACTCGCCGCAAATCCCTGCACGGATAGAGCGGCCGACCGGATTCCCGAAGGTGCGAGTTCAAATCCCGCTCGAGACAACTTTTTCAGTTGCCTTCGGCAGTGTAGATTAATTGTGAATTTATTGCTTCATATTACCCTGAGGGATGATTCTGAAGTATTTATATACATGTGTAAAAATATGGTCACAAAATGGTATTAAGTCCATTTCGCTCAGTCTGCTTTGCGAAGTTCTACTGGTGAAAATGCATCCAACAATGCGGTGTCTGACCACGGTGACCAAGTGTTGGTAACTGTTTCGTCCTGTTGGGGCGTCAGAACAGTGTAGTTAATGGTAAGCCAGTACATTCATGAAGTATAGAAACATCACTGTCATAAAGAGGAGATGCAGGATTTATAAATACATATTAAAAATGTAAAATGTAAAAAATGAAAAATGTAAAAAATTCTATTGCTTAAATCAGAGAACTTAGAGACGTTTTCGGAAAAGTAATTCAAAACTATTCCCTGAGACGATGGGCCTCCTTTTTGAACATTGTTGCTAGTGGAGAGGACTGCAATTTTTTCATTTGTGCAAATTATGAAAAAATGCGCTCTCTTTGACCAATCAGAACACAGTAATTTTGTCGTGCGTATGATAAGTAAAATAAAAAACTTTTACTTTGATTATTCTTTGTTTGTCTCTGACTATCACCTCTGAAGATTTTTTTTTGTAAAAAAAATATCTCGGCGATGATCCGTTTTTATCTACCTCCTCGTTTCATGGCTCGGGAAATATTTACCGACAATAATCATCTCGACTTCGGTGAATAATTTTAAAACAGCATATATGATATCGATTACCCGCTTTTTAGGAACTGGATTCGGAAATTTAACATCAATATGGGTTGCTCGTTTCAAGAATTATGCGAAGAATATTGTGATAAAGAGAACGTACCTCGATATACCCAACGGCGAAAAAATTGATTTGATGAGGGTAAGTCTCACCTATGTAGATCTTTTAACGGTGAAAATAGGAGTTGGCATAAAAGTTCTGGGTCTTGCCTACCGAAACCTGTTGGTTATCGACATCTCATTGATACACTCGTGATGTGCCAGGGCGACGTTTCTTGGGTCACTAAGCTTGTAAAACTGTCTGGGCACCCACTTATTCACTTGAAGATATTCTGTGAACTGACTAAATGTGTTGGAAACAAATACGAAGGCAGGCGGGCAGACAGACAGACAAATGGAGAGACTGACAGATGGAGAGACGGACAGATGGAGAGACTGACAGATGGAGAAACGGACAGATGGAGAGACTGACAGAGAGATAGATGGAGAGACAAACAGACGGAGAGACAGACAGAGAGACAGACAGAGAGACAGACAGATGGAGAGACTGACAGAGATAGATGGAGAGACGGACAGATGGAGAGACGGACAGATGGAGAGACAGACGGATGGACAGAAGGACAGATAGACTGAGGAAAAATTAACACACCCCTGTTACATGACGGAGAAACATTTTCTTCCAAAATGTAAAGCAAATGCAGCTATCATTTATTATTTAACTGTCACTACTTCACATTTGACTTCCAAGTCTTCTGATAATACAAAGACAATAGTCTAGTTGGTGATTAATGTGTTTTAAAAAAAGCTGTTCTGAAAAGTAATTTATTACTTAATGTGGCACCATGACAAAAACTATCTGTTTTTTTTCCTTACTAACTTACCAAACCAGTCATCCATCCTGCATATTTTTGCTTGAGAATCATGTGTCTTTTGATTCTAGCACGAAGTTCATGTATCACGAATTTTGGCTCACCCCAACATTTTGCCCTGTCTTGGTGCGTTTGTGTGCGGCAAGGAGTTGTGGACTCTCAGCCCTTTCATGGGATACGGTGAGTTGGCTAGCGTTGTCTGGTAAGAGATTTGCCTTATTTTACCAGTATTTCCATCGTCCTTCAGCATTAACTGTCGGAGACAGTAGTTGTTTGAGAACTAAGAAATCAAACACAACAAACGATGAATATATCTTGACACGTTAACTAGTACATGATAAGTGTTTCCCCATAATAATGAGTTATCGTATAAGACCGTTGATTCAGTTACGTTCGCATGATCTTGTTTTGGAATTAGTTGGACAAAACACGTGGTTCATTAGTTTTTGTAGCTACTGAGATTATATTTAGAAGTTGGGAAAAACACGACTACAGCTATTGACCATTTTTTCCCTTTGGGAAAGGGGAATGTGGAAAACACAGTGGAATTATGTATCTTCCAACGGCATGACGGATTTTAAAACCTCCTATTCTAAATGTATAGAGGGGCAAAAACTTGAATTCCAGTCTTTCCATGCTACTTAGCTTTTCTTAATTTTTAAATTTATTTGTTTGTTTTATTTATTTTTATCTATTTATTTCTTAATTTATTTATTTATGTATTTATTTTGCTTGTCTGTCTCTTTGTGCTTTTGTTTATTTATTAAACGTTACTGAAATTGCCGGTTATCTGGTGTTAGACCCATTTTCCTCCACTTCCGTTCTTTACATTTTTCAAACTCATTAGTAGTTCATGAGGAAAACACAAAAGAAATCAGTGCTGAGACGTTGTTTTGATACCACGATCAAACACTAGAATAAATTAAGCGCTTCTTGACATCGATTTTCGACTAAAATATTGATTTGTTTGAAAGTATAAACCGAGTACCGTTCGAGTTTTTCATGAAACATTTGTCAGACGATCCTGAACTGGGCGTTTGAAAGAATTTGAAGAAACAAATTGTATGCTCTGCTCTTCACAACGAGTTGGATAACATCAACCGCCGACGGCCTTGCTTAAATATCAAAACACACGTGCTTTGATGTCAAAGTACGTCTGTATTCGGACGATATAATCAAACTCCTTCGAAAACACTAAAAACACTCGGCCTCGGGCTTCGTTTTTTCATTATGTTTCCTCGTATTGGGATCTTCTGATGAAACACGAAAGACGAGTTCTTTTACATATTACAAAACATACTCGTAAATGAGGAACTCATCGACAGATGACCAGTGATTTGGAGTGATTGTCTGGGGCATGACTCGGTTGATCCCACGATAACCCTGCATGACTTCAGGTGGTTAACATACTGGTAAAAAGCGATCTTATTTCAATTTACAAACATTTTTGTGCTTAGGTTCATGTAATTCAATTGTTGACGCTGGATTTCCCGAAGGTTTGCCTGAGGCAGCCATTGCGTACATATTATGGGACGTTCTCAGAGCGCTGGATAACATCCACCGAATGGGATATATTCATCGGTAAGTTATGGCGTATAAATTTAGCAATGGTGAATCTAACTGTGCAATACTTAACCCACCAAAGTATATATTCTGATGTGTGTGTTCATGATGTATCATTGAACATAGCAAGTAGTGTTATTCAAAACATGGTAGGTTACTTAATCAACCAAGATGTTCAAGTCTGATGTACTGCCGTTGCTCGTTGAACTACTAGGATATGTTATCAAAATCACAAGTGTGCGTTAAGTCACGAATGTGTGGTATTTTATTCTGATGTATGCACTTGTTGATTTATTTCAGACTAGTTCGATTAAACGTATCGGATCGATTTTCAGTGCAATGTAATATGTTTTTATGTTGTGCGCGGAGAACTCTATTGACCAGATAAACAAACTAATGTTTTTCAATTACTGTATGGGATGGTAACTACTTAAAATCATTCTCAATGTATGAAAGTGGATAACCATTTTAACTTCACACATAACTCTCAATTGTTATTCTCGGATTATCGTCAGTTACCCATTCTTTCTGTATTTCAGTGCAGTGAAAGGTAGCCATATCTTGATTGACGAGAATGGCTCCGTCCGTTTGAGTGGTTTGCGGGAATCACACTGTCTGTCACCCAACGGTTACAATCACTCATTTGCCTACGATTTCCCGTTGCATGCCGTCACTACTCTACCTTGGTTGGCTCCAGAAGTTTTGGAACAGGTTGGTCGAATGGCTGTTCTGTTTATAGTCTGTTTGCTTTTGTACGTAAACGTTCCATACTAACGAATTCAAAAGTCAAAGAATGCATGGTATTTCCACAACAGGCCTGTTTGGGCCTTTCGATTGTCGTGTTGGTGTATGGATAAAACCGGTGAGAGCTTTGAAGACTACCTGGAGCAAATAATAAGCAGATATCTTTCTGCGTAGATTGTCGTGGGGTGATTGCATTTACCTGGATGAAAGTCCCAAGGCAGCAAATCGCACATGTAAACACGCCTAATATATTTCTTGCTTTTCCGCTCGGTGAATTTTATCGTCTGACCGACCTTTTTATGAATTGTATAGATTTCATATCGGTTCCACTTCGCGCGATAAAAAATCGTCAAGTGAAAAACGGCCTTTAAAATATCGAAAGTTGTCACTTAGAATGGGTTTTGAGCAGGCGCAGATTGCTGTGATTTACCAAGTAAAATTGCTCTTCGGTAGAGAGTTGAAATAGTTTCAAACTCTCTGTGCATTGTGGAAAAACTCTGGTGAAGTACTTTTGCGAGAACCATTTCACTGTAAATTCGTTATTGAAAATACGATTAATTCTGGCAAAAAGCACTCTAAGGCTATGTTAGTTGCGTCACATAAATCCCTAATGTCAGAACGGTACGTTGAACCGTGTCTTGATAGTTACACGGTAAAAAAACAAAAGCATAGGAGTTTGCAATGGACGTAGGGGGTTTTATCAACTCTAAGATTTTCGGGGGAAAGATTCCCACCCCTCTTTTTCTGATGTTTTTAAATCGGACTTCAAAATGCTGTAACAACTTAGCAGAAAAAAAGACATTTAACGTCTAGCTCCATTTGGTTAGACAAGGTTCTTAATAAAGGGGATGCTGACACTTCGGAAATTGTTCACCCGTGATACTTGACACTTGGCCTGATTTTCGCACATTCAGTCATCTTAGCTTTAATTTTTATACCATCTCGGGCTTGGGTCGGGCAAGCTACACTAATGTTCCTTCACTTGATAAAACCATAATGTGGATGTATGACGTACACATTCTGTATTTTGAATTCGTGACCTGGCTGCTGACTGAAGGACTGGAGTAGTTTCCCAGGATTGTGGGTTGAATTTTAGCTGAAAATCCGTAACCTTAGGGAAAATTTTCCCAAATTGAAATAAGCTCGTTCTCTTAGAAAACCGATTTGTGAGCCCTGGCCGGGCTCGAAAATTCCTGTATAGGGCTCAGAAATTGTTTTTCTGAGAGAAGGAGCTTGACGAACGTCCACTAGTCGTCTGCGATTTACCAAGCTCCCACATGAACTGAGTTCGTGTTCGACATTAAGCAAATTGAAATAAGAGTTTTTTGTACAGGAAAAGGAAACCGACAATTTTTTTTTATCCAGTGGAAAATTTTCCTCAATGGGAACGTGACTTAAGTCGCCATTTTCATAACCATACTCGGTTGTGTCGTAACAAACGTTTTCATCCTTTATTGATACTGGACAGCTGTCTTCTTGACGTTGCCATTATTTCTTTATAGTCTAGTCCTTTGAATTTCTTTTCTTCATTTTGTTTGTAGAACATTCTTGGTTATGACTATCGTTCGGATATCTACAGTGTTGGTATAACAGCTGTTGAGCTGGCGTATGGAATTGTGCCCTATGACAACATGGCCCCAACTCAGGTAATCACTTTTGGAACCTCAGTTGTATGATGTGGTTTTTGCCATCAACACTCATGTCCGACACTTCAACGACCTTCGGGTCGAACACCACAAGAAGCCTCTTTGACTACCGAGTCACGTGGCCTGAGTCATCTTACGATCGACCGCATTCTACCGCGATTTCTGAAAACGCACTGTGCGGTAATTTGAGTAAAATTCTGGATTTTTGATTTTCTAAATTTGCTTTGGCTTAAAGGAGCAGTAAGGTGCAAAAATTACCTCTCCCAATTTAGATTTTATTTAGATATTCTTTCGCATTGAGGAACAATGGCATTCTTGTTTAGTCAATATCTCATCTTGTTCCACGTACATATTCAGGGTTCTAAAATACGCCAATTTTCATTTTTTATTTATTTTATTTAGTTTTGCCGCAGGTATAAAGTTGGTGTAAGACACCCTAACACAATTGTCATATAAATTAAGTATCTGAGTATCAATAGGGAAAGGCCGATAAATGACGAACCTCGTAAACCAACACGAATTACAACAATAGCGATGGCTACAAAAAGTGGCGTGGCAGGGTTGTCGCAACAGCGCGAGCCAATTGGTGCAGTACCCAACCACTATAAAAGGTAAAACAAAAGAAACAAAGTTTGGATAATACGTATCCTTTGCGACTAAACGCAGCAGTGCAGGGGCCCAGTTAGGTCTCGGGCTGAGTTACACTTGAGACGTATGGATCTCCATGACCTTGGGTCTTCTGGGTCATAGAGCTCACATACTGTTGTCTGATAGGAGGATAGGAGAATGTTTTTAAAATAACTGAACGTGGTCTCTTTTAATCGAATCTCAGTCGGTGGAACATTTCATGTTCTGCAAGCTCTGGTAAAGAATGAGTGCTGGAAGGTCTGCGTTTTGCATTTTCATGGTCGGAATAAGAGTAGATCTGGAGTCGAGCAGGATCTTGTTGTTCTTTGCGGTGCGAACGGAATTACTAGGATGTCAGAATCAATTTTAACTATGCCGGTAATTGCTTTAAAGGTGAAAGTTAAAACGAGATATTGATGCCAGTATGATATGGGAAGTAAATTTAGGCATTTGATTTTAGGCAGTTGAAGAGCGGAATGGAAGATTTAAGATTACCTTTGTTGCACGATGTTGAATCAGCTCAGTGCGCCGGATCAACTTTGTTGACGGTGGAGACCATACTCGGGTCGTGTAGGCGAATAGAAACGTACGATCGCGAGATAAACGAGTGTGGCGAACACAAGGATCGATAACTCCGCTTGAAGAACCGACTTAGTAAACCAAGCATCCTATTAGCAGTGGAGGTTTGGACAGTAACCTGTTTGGACCAAGTTAGGTCATCTGTAATCCAAATTCCGAGATCTTTTTTGCCTTGGACTTTTCAATCGGTACGTCTTTAAGATGGAATGGATAATATGGCTTTGAACTTTTCCCGAGAGATGGTTTGTGACTTCGTCTTTAATTTGTTAAAAAGAAGACCAGAACGCGATGACCAGTTTTCAAGGCTGTCAATGTGGTCTTGAAAGTGCATCCAAACAACACTCGATTGTTTTGGACAGCTTCGTATCATCCGCAAAACAAGCGACGTTTGAATGAGTCATGTACACACTTAAGAGCGACTGTCTGTAAAAATCGAGAATCGTCGGACAGTTGTGAAAAATTCGATTTCATTATACTTTGCCCAAAAGATCCTTTGGGTAAACTATTTTCGAAAATAGCATTAAAAGGTTTGGCCGATTTTTATTTTTGGCGAAATCGC
>JBAHVQ010086021.1:0-26653 GCA_036872915.1 Nanipora kamurai | reverse complement strand
ACTGGATTAATTTAAATAATTAATTAATGACTGTTATTGATAATGATTACCGGTAGTAATTGTCATTGTTATTGTTAATGATTGTTAAAAAAACTTAAAATTATCCCTGTTAGTTATAAAACGCAGTTGGCTGAAATTTGTCTTGTATATTGTACTCAGTGAAGCATGTTTATAGCGCAATAGCACACTATACAATTAGTCAATTACAAACCCAACTTATATAATATGGTATTCTGCCATTCTATTATTTTCCCCACACTGGGAGGAACGAGTGCGGGTAAATACGTCTGCGTTTGCAGACTAGGGTCAGCCCGACCGAAAATCGATTTAAAAGTTTCAGCTTTAATTTAAAAGTTTACTTCAATGGGCCTATGTATATCTGAAAAAGGAGTGCATAGCTTAGATCAAGTCATAACTAAGCAAGTCATTTGGAAAACCTACCGATACTCGATCAAAATCAAATGTCCAAAATAATTAACTTGCGAAACCTAGCATGCAAATCGTATGTAACTTGGCATTTATTGCAAGTTCATTGTGTTCGGGGACCGACCCATTTCGAAACCGCTCGCCATCTTTCAGTGTGGGTCTACCACAAACGGTGTGTGTCATTGTTAGTGTTGTGAGCGTATTGAAGAACAGGATACTTGTCAGCCCCCTTGCGGTCGTTGGCATATCACGTGCTTAGTGCAGTCGGTTTCTTTCTGTTTCAATCGAGTGGTTCGAAATGAAGTGTTTTTACCTTGTGGAACCACAGAAAATAATAAAATCCCCCAAAAAAATTAAAAAAAGGTTAGCAACACCAAAACCCAGGTTCGGCCTACCACAGATAGCCCGAGTAAATATTAGTATTACATATGTCATCATTACATATGTCGTCAATAAAAACTTTTTATTAAATAAACGTTTTTATTGATGATACACGTAATGTTAAACTTTTTGTTGAGCGAGTTGGTGACGCTTTATATATCTATATCTTCTACATCTGATTCTTTATCTTCTATATCTATATCTAGTCTGTATCTGTCAGCTTGTCTGTCTCTCTAAATGTATGTGTGTGTATGTGTTTAACTTCGAGCGATTATGTCACATTAACTTTCGTCCAACTAACATCTTTGGAGCAACCGATGTAAGCCAATGTTGTATAATAATGTTAAAACGTCTTGCCCCGGCTTTAACTTCATATATATAATGGTTCGGGAAATTTCATGATAGATCTGTTTTCTTTTGCAATGTTGCCTAAATTTATTACTTTACAGACTATTGTTGTTCACGGTTATCTTTTAAAGTGATAAATTTGGTAATCCTTTGACATTAGATGGTATTACAACCAGTATTACATATTCATATTTAAATTTTACTAATCGTTTTGATTTTTTTTTTTCAGGGAATAATTCCATCATGAACCACTTTCCCTTAGACACGTATCTCCTCGTTCTTTTCCCATTGTTGTTATCTCCGCGTGAGTAGCAGATAATCACTAGTTTTATGGTGTAACTGTTTTCACACACTGTCGTTTAAATTACAGCTCCAGTCTATCTTTGTGTGTTCCCATTTACGTGTCTGTCCCCCGTTTTACGTTATTCGTTTCTTCTATCCTCTCTTTCACCCCTTCCCCCTCCCTCTCTCCACACTATCCTTTTGTCGCACTCTCCCTCCCTCCCTCTCTCCCTTCCTCCTTCTCACCCACCCTTCTTATCTCCCTCCCTTTCTTTCTTTTCTTCCTTTCTTTCCTTCTTTCCTTCCTTCCTTCTTTCCTTTTCTTCTTTCCTTTCATTTTTTCCTTTTCTTCTTTCCTTTCTTTCTTTCCTTTCCTTCTTTCCTTCCTTCCTTCTTTCCTTTTCTTCTTTCCTTTCATTTTTTCCTTTTCTTCTTTCCTTTCCTTCTTTCGTTCCATCCTTCTTTCTTTCCTTCATTCTTTCCTTCTTTCCATATTTCTTGCTCTCTTTCCATCTTTCTTTCATTCTTTCTTTCATACTTTCCTTATTTCTTTCTTCCCTTCCTTCCTTCCTTCATTCCTTCCTTCACTTCTTTTTCTTCCTTCTTTTTCTTCCTTCTTTTCCTTCCTTCCTTTTCATCCTTTCCTTTCCTTCCTTTCCTTCATTCATTCCTTTCATTCCCTTCTTTTCCTTCCTTCCTTTCCTTCCTTTCCTTCCTTCCTTTCCTTCTTTTCCTTCCTTCCTTCCTTTCCTTCCTTTCTTCCTTTCCTTCCCTCCCTTTTCTTGCTATCCTGCCTTCCTTTCCTTCCTTCCTTCCTTCCCTTTCTTCCCGCATTCCCTCGTACCTGCCTGCTGTCTACACACGCAAAAACGCACAGCGTGTTTTGCCTGTTAACAGGCTCGAACGATGTTGAGCTGACCAGCTTGAACCTGGTTGTCCGGACAGGCTTGTTTTTGGATGTTCAAAGCGTTGTTCATGGGTTGATGAACAGACTTGAACAATGTTGTTGCAACGATATGTTTCATGCATAATAACTGGGTTGTTTCAGAGTGATGGAATAATAAGCAAGAACAAGGTTGTTACGCCAACACATTTTCGATTTCTGTCCGTTGAATCGAGAATTTTTGGTGTTTTTGTACACGTGTTAGTGGCAACAGCAGCATTTCGTCAACCCACCATTGTTCGTTCGGGCGTGGTTTCACGTGAAATGTCGAGAATCCTCGCGTGTTGCCCACTAATAACACGAATTGAACAGGCATAAACAATATCGCCCCACTAACAACCTTGCTCATGCCTGGTTGAGCAGCATAAAACAATCATAAATCAACAATGTTGTTCATACATGATACAACATGTTGTTCTGGCATTCTGTTGATTCGCCAAGCTGGAACAGCATGTTGAAGCGTGACTGGACAATGTTATTTTACCAGTTTTATTACGACAATGTTGTCACAGGCTTGTTTAACCAGGCCTGTAATAACCTGTGAGGTTGTTATGTGTGCATGATATAGAAGTAGAGTGCTGGCGTCGGCAGTGTTGAACTGCTTGTAAATAATAATCAAAAAGGTTGGGAAACTGCCGGAACTTAAGCGCCTTCGCTAAAAACGTCAGTTTCTTTACCCTTAAGTTCCGGCAGTTGTCCAACCCTTTTGCCTTCCTGCCTCCCTTCCTTCCGTCCTTCCTTCCTATCTTTTTGATTCTTAAACTTCCATTTTCTTGCTATGCTTTCATCTATTTCTCCTATCCGATTGTTTACCTGTCTCTTCCTTAGTTTAATTGTCTATCTATTATCCCAAGCGTTGGTGTGTTTGTCTGCACTTTCGTCTATCTCTAATTCTATCATTCTTGTGGTTTGGTCCCCTGCGGTTTTATCAACCATCCGTCTATTTTGAATTTTTTGAATTTTTGAGTTGCAGTTTGATACTATTAAAGTCTTAGGAAATTTTTACTGATCAAACTGTGGAACGCCATGGCAGGGCTCGAACTTAACTTTTGAACTTAATAGTCAAATGGCTAGTACATGGTCACGATTCATTAGCCATAAATGTTCTTCTACTAGGCACTTCTGTACAGCATAAAACAGACACTTTATTTTAAAAAGCACAAGAAAAAAATGTAAAACTGCTGTTGCTATCAAACTGTAATAAAATATGCAACATAACAAAACGCATCTTGTCTTGTGCTCATGTTTAAAATACAATTCCACTGAACTCAACAAAAAGAGCCCAACAGTACTTGTACTTGTCTGCAATCCAAAGTCCAGCACCTGCTCCATGCCTAGTAGTGTTCAGTATAATAAATCAATTAATTAGTAAGTTCTTCCCCGCATTGCAAGAATGATGATCATTGAAGGCTTGAATGATTAGTCCTGCAGTGTAGGTCGTCTGCTCCGTTCTGACTCCTCTAGTCAGCGCCCAACAGCAAGAACTGCAGTATAGTCCTCATGAGAAGGTCCACTGATAGCTATTCTCATCAATTCATCAATAGTAGAAACATTCAAGCTTGATCTCCAGTCAGTCATGATTCTATTCATGCAAGAGTTCCCCCGCTCACAGCAAGCAGTCTGGTAAGGAATTACAAGACAGAGTTCCACTAAAATTAGCAGGTTTGGATAATCATCTTTGCAAAGCATAAGTTTGTTCTTCCAGAATTGGCTTTGCCTGAGCTCAAGTTCTACTCTAACTCGTTGCACATGGAATTTCAGACTTATCCACTCATCAAGACAGTCATGCAGACTAAAGTTGTGCTGCTCTAGAGGTACCTGAAAATGACCATGTAGTGTCTGGGTTTCAGTTTCTCCATTTAAGAGCAGCAGATGCCTGTCTGCAACTGGCCAACCTCGGTGGTTTGTCAAGGCAGCTCCTGCTGACAAAACTGGATCTGTTGTCATCCCTTCAAACTTCTCTGGGATGAATGTCATGGTAGCATTCACCACAGATGTCTGGATAGCACTGATAGCTTCCTGTCTGCAGGATCCCTTTCAAGCTCTATACCCTTAAATGTGTTGCCATACCCTATTTCTGTAAGGAAAGAGTTCAGGTGCTGACCAGGTCTCTCCTTGAAAGATTCAAGAGTGGCTGGAAGGATGGTTAACTTATCTTGAACTCTTGAGATTGTTATTCCATCTTCCTGGAAGCTAAGACTCACTTTAGAAATTGCATCTACGATGTCAAGCAACAGATGCATAACAGCAACAAATTTGTAGCTTGTGAGTTTTTACTGTAATTCATAGCCCTTCCTTGCATCTGTGCACTGGCATCCCTTGCTTGTGGGGTATGTTGGAAGTGCAAAACTACAACTTGGAAGTTCTTTGACAAGAGAATGTTCAATGCTCTTTTCAAATGAGGAACCCACCTTGTGCCATCTGCTTTGACTGCCTTATATGCTCGCACTTCCATACTTTCAGCTAGTTCTTTAAGCTCACGAACTGCCTTGCAGAGTAATGGTAGTACTTCCAAATACCTTGAAGCATTTCCTTGACATCTTTAAGAACTGGAACTTCTGACAGGGTGTCTGCAAATGAAAGTTCCCACCTATGTGCAATGCAGTGCACCTTAATAATGTGAGGTATTTCTTGCTTAAGCAAGCCATAAACACCATTTCTTTCTCCAAGCATTACATTTGCTCCGTCTGCTCCCAGGGCCATTGTCTTCTCATTCCAGTCCCTGCACACCTCTGTCATGGCAGACTCCACAGCTGCTTTGATTCCAGGTGCTTTGCTGTTTTCATAAGCCTTCAGCCCCACAAATGAATTTGTTATTTCACCTTTAACCAAATGACATGCATAAATATCTTCTACCTCACGTACTCCAACATCGCATGCACTGTTTGCCATTACACTTATGGACTTTGATGGCTGAAGCTTGCTTGAAAGCTCATGCTTTAACTGTCCTACAATAGACGTCACAAAAGTTTTGCATGCTTTGTCATTTATATAGGTGTTTCCAAGCCCAACTCCGTGTTTCATTTTAAGTTTGTACTGATGGGGAAAGCTTGTAAATGGCATCTCCCTCTTTGCAACAAAATAAGCGATATTAAACAGTTTTTCCATCTTCTGAGAGACTTCTTCTGACATTGACAACGGAGCTCGTGGTAAAGGAGCCAGCTGTGGATTCTCAGCAACTTTAGCAGCCGCAACACAACGAGTATGGCCAGTTGAAGATTCGTGGCTTCTCACAGATTCTATTTTAAAGTTCTGACTGCCAGACACGAAGGTGGAGGATGTGTCACTGCAAGTTGTATTGTCTCTACACAATTTGCAGAACATTTGGTTTGCTGCAACATCGTCAGTGAGCCATGGAAAGTCTTTCAGCCAGGTCCGTACAAATTTTCGTTTTGATGAAGATTTAGATGTGCTGCCTCCAGAATTGTCGCTTGCTCTCTTGAGAGTGGGAGTTTTAGTTGTCTGATTTGAACCCTGCTCAGATGATTCAGCTGCTTTTGAAGACAGAAATGCTCTACATGTAATATCCATAACAATCAAGCGTGGTGATCGTAGATTTGCATCTCAAGATGGCGGACAATCATTTTTTGCTAGCATTACATCATGGGTATACGACTTGGCCCCATGCTTCCTGGTCAAGCAAAATCAAGATGGCGGCGAATAAACGCGAAACTGTATATCGAATAAAGAATTATTTTTCGAAGATACAATTACATTTCTTTCTTTTATTCCTGCCAGTTGTTAATGAGGAGAAATGTTGAAAACATTTGAAGGCTTATGTTATTTATAGAGGCGAAAATTAAGTAGCCAAGATGGCTAGTAAATGAGCAAAATCCACTAGCCAAAATCCAAAATCTACTGGTATTTGGCTAGTAGACCACCGCCAAGTTCGAGCCCTACATGGACTCAGAAAAACTCCGACTCGAACCCGCGGCATCAGAGCAAGGTTACTTAATAGTACCAAACTGCAACTCAAAAATCCAAAATTAACATTTAACTGAAGATTTGCCGACATCTACGGCTTGCAGTCCAGCAAGTCATTGCCGACTGGCTCGTCTCAGGTTTAAATACCGAAAGTAACCTTGCTCGGCCGTCCGAGTTCTAGTGGCTTAATGGTCAGAGCGTCTGGCTAGCATTCAGAAGGTTGCGGGTTCGAGTCCCGCCTGGAGCTCGGAGTTTTTCTGAGTCCATGGCGTTCCACAGTTTGATCAGCGAAAATTTCCTAAGACATCCGTCTATTGTTTTGCCGGTCTTCAAACCATTTTTGCCTGAATTTTTCTCGCTAAATCTCCCCACATCAGCTCAAATTGCGTCAACAAAACAAATCCGGATTTGTCTTTTTCTAGTAACTCAAACTATTGATGTGTTTGTCTCCTCGACATCGAAAAAAGAAACTAAATGTGGATTCACTAAAGATGATCCTTGTCGCACGATTCAGGCGGCCATCACGGGCGCCACAGCAAACAGCCATATTAACATTATGGCGTCAGACATGGCCACTGCAGTGTACAATGAATGTCCCATTACCGTGACGAAACCATTCACTTTCGTGGGAATCCAAGGAATTCCTGTAATTGACTGCGGGGGGAAAGACGATGCCTTTAGAATATCTTTTAATAAAAAATCCAAGCACGAAAAGAAAGAAACTAACAGGGTCGTCACCATTAGAAACCTAAAAATTAGAAATGCGAAGAAAGCCCTTTTTGATGGAATGACCGACAGTGTTACCAACATACGCATTTCCAGTGTGACCTTTGAAGGAAACGATGTTGACGTTGCTATGAAGAACTCTGGCCTTTGTTTTTTGCGGATGGACAACGTGATTTCGAGTGGCTTCTCAGGTGATGGGATTCGATTCGATTCTTGTGGAAACGTGAAAGTGACATTGACCAATACCAAATTTTACGGAAAGTATTTTAAGGTGGTTTCTACTAGTCAGCAGTTAGCTGTCACCATGAAAGAAACCATTTTCGATATGCGAACAAGACTAAACTCGTCTGAGGCTAACGCACCCGTTCATATTGAAACAGCTCGTGTGAAAACAATCATTACTGTAAGTTCATCGCAGTTTCTGAATTGCGCCAGTACAACCAGTGGAAGCGTTTTTATCGGGAGTCCTCGAAATATAGTAGAGCCGTTGATCGCAGTGACATTCGAGAAGGTGAGATTTGTGAACAATTCAGCTACCGCTGGAAATGGCGGGGCCTTCTCATTGATGACTACCGAAACCACAAGTAAATCAAAACATGCAGATGTCAGCTTCAAGAGCTGCACGTTTCGTGAGAATTCCGCCTTTTACCAAGGAGGCGCGCTGTGGTTTGGAAAGCGGAGAGCAAAAACCGTCAAGTTTACTCACTGCGAATTCATTGACAATCATGCGAACGGACCTGGGCTTGGTGAAGGAGGAGCTTTGTTTGTTTCGGGTGGAAAACTTCTCATAGAAGACTGTCGTTTCGATGGTAACTCGGCTTCAAAAACAGGTGGGACACTGCACCTCGTCGACGGTTCGAGTTCAAGAATTACACGTTCAAGTTTTAAGAACAGTCGTAACTCTCGAAACAGCATTAAGGGTGATGTTATCTACGTGTACGACAATAGCATGGAGCTTGTTGGAAAAGTTACTTTTGATCTACAATCGGCAAATTTTCAGAAACCAATATTTTGGTTCGTAGGGAATACAAACGTTCTCAAAATGAGTAATTCTACTCGCTTTATCTGCCCCGAGGGCTATAACTACGAACACCTAGATGAAACAAGATACATTCGTAAGCACAAACAAATGTACCACACTTTTGGCTTCAAATGCGTGCCATGCCAAGATCTTTTTTACAGCGTATCTCGGGGATATCACCAAGTCAACGGCAGCAACTTTAGAGGGAAGTGTCACAAGTGTCCATACGGCGCCTCGTGCAATGGAACCATACGTGCGCAGGCAAATTTCTGGGGAATAGAACGAGGTGATGTAATCACGATGGTGCCTTGTCCAAGAGGCTACTGTTGCGACCGCGAGCCTTGCCAGGGCTACAACTCCTGTCGCAGTCACAGGAGCGGAACGCTCTGTGGACGTTGTGAAGATGGTTTTTCCGAAGGTATTAGCTCGACAGTTTGTCATCCTAATGAGCTCTGCACAACTGAGTACGTGGCGGTTTTGATCATCAGTGTGATTCTCATTCTCATCTTTCTTCTGTATCAGCAAGAGTTAATCCCTAAGTTGGCCGTATTACTTCTTTGGAATGTCGAACGAACCCAGCAAGAGTATAGGCGAGAGGAAAGGAGACATGATGAAGACGGCGAGGTAACGGGAAGGAATGTCCCACTGTTGTCGGAAGGTCCGCCGATCAACAGGACTACTACACCTCCAGACTACACTCGTATTGAAGAAAGCGAGTCGTTCAACAACGCTGACGGTTACGTGAAGGTTTTCTTTTATTTTTATCAAGTGATGATCCTACTGCGTGTTTCTCCTTTTTTTTCTCGCTCCTCCTTTGCTAATCGTTTCTTAGAGGTGTTGATCCCTTTTCTAAACTTTCAGTTCGCTGATGCGTTTTCAACGGATTGCCTGTTCAAGAATTTAACGCCAGTCTACAAAGCCCTTTTCAAAAACAGCGTTTGCTATTGGGTCCTCTCCCTTGTTCTGCTTTCCTATATTACGTACAGAATTTTACGGGTTCAATGCAAATCAGGATCTTTGGATACCGCACCAGCTTTCATGCCCAGGTCGTTTCCGGTGCGACTGACTGGGGCGGTTATGCAGATCATTCTGTTTTCATACGTTGCTCTAACGCAACTAACAGTTACTCTTTTACATTGCGTAGAAGTAGATGGTCAACATGTTCTTCACATAGATGGTTCTGTTATTTGTTATCAACCCTTTCAAGTATTCTTTTGGCTATTCTTTTTTGTCTGTATTGTCCCCTTTCCGCTTGTGTTGATATTTGGTCGCAAACTGCTTATCTCAGGTAATTTGTGCCCATGGCGCTTCATCGTAGCTTGCTTTTTTCCATTAATTTTCCTTGTCTACTGGGGTTACCTATATTACCGCGAATTTCGAGGACAACACATGCGTCAAACGACCGTGGGTGGCCGGAATCCTTTCAGGGACAAAATACTATACATTTTACAGCATCCATACAAAGCTGCTGAGTCACCCGACTCACCCATGTGGTCGGAGCGCATGACGGAAAACTGGGAAAGCATTTTGATGTTTCGACGTTTAGCGCTCGTTTTGGCATTCATCTTTGTCAATTCTTTCCTCGCACGTGCTTATTTGTTCTTTATCATTTCATTCTGTATTTTAATGCACCACGTTTCCTTTCAACCATTTGTGAATATGAGGGTGAACAAAATTGAGACAGCCTCTCTTAGCCTTATAGCGTTATTCTCGGCCTTTAATATCGCCGAAGCATCGTTCACTTCCGCTGGAAAAGTTGCTTCAGCGTTGGTGCAGTCGATGCAAGCTATTCAAGATTGGTTTATAACGTTGTTGCCTTTCTTTGTCCTGGCCGTTCTTCTTACTCCGAGGGTTATTTACCATTTTCACCGGTTGCGTCTGCATTACCGTTCCAATTCAACGTCGTTCCATTCCTTGCGGGAAACCGACCTGTGAGGCTTGGGTGCAGATGCCTATGTACGGTCGCGTAGGTTTGCTTCTGAGTTCACTGTTGTGTGAAGATAGTAAATTCAGAAATTTTTCTGGCTTTTTTGCAAAATAAGTTAAAATGAAAGTGCAAAGAAATGTCTCAGGGTATCTGTCTTCAGAACAATTTTTTTGTTTTACTGAAGGTGGTGGATTAGTTTCTCCGTTTGTGTCGGTTGGTTGGTTGTTTGTCGTTCGTTAGTCGTTCGTTCGTTCACTCATAGTAATTACCGCGAATCCGTCATTTTATCTGAAGTAGTAACTAGTATGTTGGATTTGGTATGCTGTTCCATACGTTCTATGCTGAGATAGGACTTAATATTGAACATTAGTAGTAACAAGAAATTTAATGATGTTAATTGTAGTTAGTACAGAATAAAAATTACCCTTCGCAAACAGCCTTTCCATTGGGAGTTACAGCGGTTGATCAAAACTGAAATTCGAAAACCAAGCGAATGGAGAAGTTAAACAATCATCACTATTGACAGTTTGTTATTTTTTGGAAATTAAGTGACTTAGGTCTCGATTCCATTTAAAGATTTTGCGTGACTCATGTAATAAAAAATACATATTTTTCGATCCAGAGGAACAAGAGTGACTGACGAATAGTTACTGAATCACTGAAATGTTAAGCAACGTAGAGGGCCAAAATATCTCAAATTGGCATCATGTTCAACTAATGAACATTTCATAATGAAAAGGTTGATTGCTAAATAAAGAAAACAAATTTATCACGAACCTCCAGCGCATTTAATTTGTAACATTATATTGAACATGAACTGCGCATTCTTTTCCGAAAATGGCTTTGAAAAGTCAATAATTAATTTTTGTTAGAAATCATGTTTTGCGGGTATACAATCATAATGTCAAAAATATGTGAAAATATGTAAATCTGTGTGATCACGCATTGTTTGTCGTGTGATAACACGTCATCATACCTAGCCACTTTTTGAAAAGGCTAAAGTCAGTGTTTTCCATCTAGCGCAATATTTAGCAGTGCGACATTTTTAAGTCGAAAGCAGGGCCGTCGTCACCGTAAATGTGAGCCATTCGCCTAAAGAAAGTTTTTAAAATCTATGAATATATCTGGAATAAGTAATAATACATCCATCGGTCTATTAACTTATTGCCCAGTCGGACACATCAGGCAGCTACGGGCATTGTCAATATATTTACCTGCCATCTGGTATGTGGTTTAAACTTATTTGTTGTAGTTGGCTTTTTGGGGTTTTATGGATCTCGAGGGTCTGTGAAATCATTGTTAATCAAAGCATGGCTTGGAACCACCGCAAAATCCAAGCCTGGCTGATAAATAGTACTAATTTTTCTTGAACGGGCTCTTATGATACACTGTTCTCTTGTTTTAATTCTAATAATAAATCTAACTGAACGAACTAAATGATTTGACCCTGCCGTTTCTGTTGGCTTAGTGCTTCATTGATTTCGTTTTCGGAAATTGCAGTTTCAATTTAAGGTTTTGTTTTAAATAAAAGGCTCTGTGCAAACTGAAATTGCTTTAATTAAAGGTTCTGTGCAAACTGTGATTAAACAAGAACTCCGAAAAATTCTGAGCACCACACAGGACTCGAAACTCTCCCCAGGATAATGTTTATATAGTCAACCAAAACTAAAACCCTATTTCGGTCACCCCTAGAAATTTTAGTTGACTAAAGCCAAACTAGAACTAAACCAATTTTAATAAGAAGGACTAGAACTAAACAATAACTAAAACAAAATTGATGCAAAAGACTAGAACTAAACAAGACTAAAATTATTTGAAATTTTGAGAACTGAAACTAAACCGAAACCAAAAGATATCACTAGAACTAATACTAGATAAGAAAAACGTAAAATTTATCTGTTCTCTAAGTCTGATGAATCAAATACATTATCACAATAATCTTCTAATCCAAGCGTAGAAATTAAGAAAATTGGCATTATAGTCATCTTAAAGACAAATTACTATATGTATTACAGTTTATGAGAGCATGACATATAGAGTGATAGTTTTTCGCAAGCTACACCTAAGATTACAACTATACTTAATGCTGAACACAAATTTGGTTCATGTGAGAGCTCGGTAAATATGAGACGACTAGTGGACGTTCGTATTTGAAGTATTTCAGTCATTAATATCATGTCGTAACTTCCGCTTAGGCAGTACATATGACGAACCTGCAGCCTAGCTCACCATCTGAGTCGTGATAGCTTAATGGTTAGAGCGTCTCACCGGTCATCAGAAGGTTACGGGTTCGATTCCCGTCTAGGGCTCAGAAATCGTTTTCTGAGATAACGAGCTTGACGAACGTCCACTAGTCGTCCAAAGATTACTACTGTAATTAAAACAGGAAGAACTTTTCTGAAGCATGAAAAAAGATAAGCATATGAGAAACAAGCTACATGTACACGTCATATAAATCCGAATTCCGCATGGGCATTATTTGAAAATGTTGCCCATTTTGAATAATTATCATGCGGGGGAAAATAAGAAAAGGAACCCCAAGTCAAGGCCGAGCAAACAAAACCAAAGCAGAATACATATTCAAGAAAAATTATGCCGATCCTTCGATCATTCTAGCTCACTTCCATCACTTTTTCCTACATCCGGTTTTCGTAATGTATTCATACATAAACCAGGTACTTTATTTAAGGTTGCAGTCCGGCAGTTGAATACTTACAAAAAATGTAACAGCTGGTCATATAATTTTATTACTAATTTATTTGTTAATCACAGCGTTGAATCATAATTATACTGGACTAAAACAACACTACCCCAAACACTTTCTGAGTTCTTGACTTACCACTGAACAGTAACTCAAGCATTTTTGGCTTCATTGAAACAATAAATTCACAATTACCCTACATTGCCGGAGTCAACTGAAAAAGTTGACTTGAGCAAGATTTGAACTCGCACCTTCGGGAATCTGGTTCGCCGCTCTATCTGTTGAGCTATCGAGTCTACAGAGATTAGAGGCGAGTTATTATCCAACTTAAATGCAGGAGATATTCTCGCGACAACATAAGACAATCCATGAGGATGGATGTGCAGTGTTTCAATTCTATTTCAGAATCGTCCTCAACGTAATATTGAGTTCAAATCCCGCTCGAACCAACTTTTTCAGTTGACTTCGCCAGTGTAGGATAATTGTGAATTTATCGTTCCATATTATGGCTTCACTCATTCACGACTCACATGCAAACTAAGACGCATAATTTCTAGACCATGCTTCGAATCTTCGGTGACTTTAAGTCCATCTATGCAAATACGAGCCACGCAAATGTGAAAATGTAATAACCTACAAAAGATTAACGAAAGAAACCTGCACGAAACAACAAAATATCCCGAAATAAATAAAATAAAGAAACCACAATGATCCAACAGAGTAATAAACTAAGCAATCAAAGAGTAGAAAAAACCTACGAAATCTTGTAGGATGTTACACTACAGGGTGTCCCCGAAACCTTTTTTTACGATAGATTATAACTGCGATGACAGGATGTAAATAGGTGATTTTTTCCGTTAAGTTTCAAACCTTAAAGTCGGAAAGCTAGTTTGTTTTATAAGCATATTAATTTATTAACTACATGGATCGCAATCCAAACCAGATTATCTCCAAATTCAAAGGGGGCATTTTTTGGGGGACACCCTGGATAATTCTCACTTGTCTTTTCGCTCTGGAAGCCCAAATCTGGGAAATCTTTGAACAATCGTCCATTAGTCTAGACCACATAACCAATCAGCCAAACTTTGGCTTGCCAGATAAAAGTGTTAGTACCATGCCAATCACTTTACGTTTAAGTTTGACATGAGTTCTTTTTAAACTCATTCCTTGCCGATAGGGATCAATTTATTAGAAATTAACTGCATTTCAATCATCCGAGTGACCATTAGAATATGACTAAACAGTTTTGCTCAACCGGGCCTTCGTATAAAAGCCGGGGTTGTAAGCTCATTACCTCTTAGACCACGTCTATGGGCCAAACACGTTTTCGCTTCTTGAGACTTACTCACAAAGTCTGACACTAAGTCAGTGATCTCTGTCGATGACTGA
Organism: Nanipora kamurai; assembly: GCA_036872915.1. Taxonomy (NCBI): domain Eukaryota; kingdom Metazoa; phylum Cnidaria; class Anthozoa; order Scleralcyonacea; family Helioporidae; genus Nanipora; species Nanipora kamurai. Next base: position 12,585 of record JBAHVQ010086021.1, on the reverse strand, counting down.
CCTCCGTATAACTGGAATGTAGATCTCTGATACTTTTGTATTGCCAAAAGTGTCCTCAATTAACCGGAGCCATCTCAGTGAGTCATCCGACGAGTTCCGACGAAGTAATACTGCATGAAAAAGCATTAAGAATTATCTTCCGATGGGAAACTTGCAAAAGATGTCCGAACTTAGTCAAATTTTCGGTTTACCGACAAATGTTTTAGACTTCGCGTATCTGCTATCTCGCGGGTATTTCCGTTTGGTGGGCCTTTTCCCGGGGTACAAACTGCCCCAGTTACTCCCTCTGGGCGTGGAGGTCTAAACCCTCGAGTACCCAACATGCATGGAGACGCCACAGAGCTCAGACCGTACGTCTATCCGTCAATCGAACCAGTTCAGTTTTTGTAACCTCGGCATCACAGCGTCTGTTAGTCGATGCTCACAGCATCTTGGCAGTAATCAGATAGTTACGAGTTCGTATGCCCTCGTATCGCTTCGTATTCTTTCGCGTATTGGCTTTCATATCTCCAAGCTCTTTCGTGCACATTATCAACGCACAACATTCACAATGGCGATCTGTAATATAAATTGATGGTTTGCAATCAATCCACTGAGATTCAGATAACAAAGAAGCCGCGGCCGTACTCGTGTTGGTGCCACGCACAATGGAAGATAATGAGCTTCTAAATTGTAGTAGAAACCATGAAAATTTTTCATCGGCTGAACTTTTGTCCCGTTGAGTCGGGACTTCGTCATTCTGGCACCAAAGAAATGTTCCAAGTCAACGGAACGGAAGCTTGACTGACATATCACACTCTTGACGTGATATATACCACAAATAGTGCTGAATATATTTAACAATTAGACAACGAACACGAGTTTTCCATGAGCAGATCGTAGAAAACGAGGGCGAGTTGTCTACCTGTGGTAGCACTAATATAATACATGAAAAAATTCCTTGATTCTGATTGGCTAAGAGCAGTGCAGTTTTAAGCAAACACAGTGCAAGCAAAAAAGGAAATTAGTGCAAATTTCTTGAGCCAGTCACTCAATCAAAAACGATAAAAATTATGAAGAACCAATTAAAACATACCTGTCAGCTGCGGGAAAAATTAAATAGAATTACGGCAAAATGGCCGGCGTTTTAAGTAGATAAAATTAAAATAAAATAGGAAAATAAAATAAGATAAAATAAAATTCAATAGAAAAAGGAAATTACTGCGGTTTTTCAGTAAACTTGCTTTGGCTAGTTGTTTTCGTTAATCGTGTTACTTCTTGCTTAATGTTTTATGTATATTATTATTAATTGGTAGTATCGTGGTTTCTCGTGTAATTTGGAAAACACACTCACGAGTTTTACAAAGATCTTAAATAGCACTTGTCCTTCGCACTCATGCTATATTGACAGTCTTGAAAAACTTGAAAAACTCACTCGTGCATTTCTTTTCCAAATTGCTCTCGAAACCATACTATTACCCACATAAATTTCACTTTTTATATTCTTTCACTTCAATATTACATCAATTAGTATTAAATTAAATTATTATTTTATTTTTTTTATTAAATTAAATTATTATTATTAGTATTAAATTAAAATATATTTCAAAGTTATGTTTTGTTATCAATATGGCTCTGCTGAAGGCTATTTGCCGGGCAATATTTCTCACTCGACTTCGATTCCCGCCTGGTTCCTCTATTGCTAAGGTAAGGTTAGTGATTAATCTTTTTCAAATGGACCTCGTAGTGAGGAGACGTCATCATCATTTATGGTGGAATAGCCAATCAAATTCGCGGATTTGTGGTATACCAATTATTTCCATACAATTAAATAGCGTTTTGCTGAAATGGTTGATGCGCGCGAATCTGTTGTTTCACAATATTTGCCTTACAAATCATTGTCAAAATTTGTCCTATGTAGTATCCTTGTGAGTGGATTGCGCGTTCTGATTGACTGCAGCAACGAGTGAGTGCATGACTGGAATAGTCTCTCCACAGTGTTCTTTTACGTCTAAGTATTTGGTTCTGGATTTTTACCTGTCCGTTCCTTTTTGCCTGCGTGGTTTTCCTGTTTCTATCGTCATTCTACAAAACAAAGAATCAGTTCTGAATTGATCTTACAATCGTAAAATAACTGTATTAGGAAGCAGTACAGTCCCACGAAGTCCATACATGTGTTTTATATTTCCAGTGTACCCTCCCCTATGAGGCGACTTTTCACTCCCCCCCCAAGAAACGCCTGACAATATTCAGGCCGAGATCTTTGCAGTCCACAATGCGTTTCCCCAAAAAGGCTATTCTTCTAATGACTGATTAGTATTTTTTCAAATCAACCATTAAACAGCAGGTGATTCCTGAAGAATAAGCATTATAATTTTTGATAGGGTAGTTTTTTCCAGGGAATAGACTGCATAACTCACAGCGAAGCAAAACAAAGTCGGAAGAGTAGCAGTTCTCTCATACCTTTCAAGTGTATTTATATAGCACAGTTTTGCCATTTTACCAGCTTTTTACGTTAGCCGGCCTAGCTTGGCTTAGGAAGCTGATTTGGCACGGAAACCTTTCTTCGGCTGTATTCACTCGCAGTAGCGTACTTAGAACAAATGGGCCTTGAAAGGGCTTTGACGGATCCCCGGTAAATTTAGGGAGACAACACCCAATGCAAATTCGAGGATGTGCATGTAAGGACACGTTACGACGCCGGACAACTTTTGATGTCCGCGATACCTTCCTTGCAACACTGCGAAAGCTAGCGAGCTTTGTTATTGGAACTAAACTAAATGAATAATTTGAATAGCCAGTGATCTGTTTGATACTCCAGAACTGATTCTATCTCTTGCAGCGACATTAAGAACTTCAATCCCCAAACTCACTGACCAGTCCAACGGGGCCAACCCATTTGATGTAAACAAAGCCTCAAGTTCTTGGAAGCGTGTGCTGCTTCGCCGAATCCGTAGAGTAATGAATTACTGGCTTCAGTTGGATTAAATTACAGTTGGGGCTTGTGTCTTCAAGAACTCGTTAAAGGCCATTCTTTGTCAATTTCATTTCGTGGAACTGACCATAAGCCAGTCAATACTCGTCGGAAAGTTTGCTAGAGTTTGGAAAATTAATTATTCAAGAAAACAGAACATAGACGAATTTCACACCAATACAATATCTTGCGATATTTCAGTAGGAATTGTTAGTTGGGCGTTGTTGACTTAACTCGAAGCCAGTCACGCCTTCGACCCACTCATTCCAAGCTAAAATATTTGGGAATATCGAGGTAGGTGACTATGTACTTGAATTTTAGACAATTCAGATTTTTCTTACTCTTTGTCTTCATTTCAACGTCCAGTTAGGTTTTGCTATTATCGTGCGTTAAGATCGCACTGTTACAGGTTAGACTTAATTTTATACATAGTAGATAATGACTTTACACAGTCAGGAGTGATGGATTTCGCCAAGGGGTTTGGGCAAAATAAATCTTGATTAATATGCCAGATCAACCGTTTTATTGTATGGCTTTTCCCTCCCTCTCGAGCGGGAGTAACCGATCTATATCCAGATGGACCATCTGGTGTTCACCACTCCGAAGTTGAGCCACGTGTAAATCAACGGACAGCATGTGCATGCACACACACACTCACGGTTACGCTAACACGTAGCTTTTTCTCAGTTTTTGAGGGTTTTCTTTCAAACCAATGTGAGACCATATTTTTATAAAGAGATGAACAGAAACACACAAAGCAAATGCTATTTAAGTCCATGCATCAACACCGAGGATGGCCACGTGGTTAGGCTGAAACTGAGTTGCTGATGTTAAACGAATTTATTCCACTCAATTTTATCGTCGTTTGGCTTAAATGATAAAACTTAGGAACTATCTAGACTTTTTTACGTGGGAGTTGAGACCTATTTGGGGACAAAAGACTGGAACAAAGACAAGTTTTGAACAAAAGGCATCTTTTATCCTACTGGTATCCGAAGCCCGCTGTAACAAAACAAATACTTTTGACATGGCGTTTTTAAATTTGAATCCATGCGACAAAAAACTTTCTAGCTCCGCAAACGTGATTGGTGTCGTTTTTCGTGCCAATCTGGTGCCGATTCAGTCGAGCTGTCTTACCTATTCTAACTGCCCAAGACTTGGCCACACTAGCGAACTATGTTTAGTCACATTTTGTTATAGACGAGCATGCTTAACATATCATGCTCGATCGAGCGTTTGATCAAGGTTGGGAGTCGTTCTGCCACCGGGCACCAGCAGTGTTGGACAGTGTATCAAATAATGTTAGACTACTGTTTCGTCACAATCGTGAGCGGAACGGAACATAAGTCAAGCATTTTCTGAGGCACACACTTATGAGCAAGTACTGCATGAAGTCCCAGGCGAGGTCTGTACTAGGGAAATATCAGACCTGGATCCTAGAATACAGAGGCCCGATATATCAAACAAGCGAGGCCAGTGTGTAGTTTGTTATATGGCTTTACTGAAACATAAGCAAGGACTACAAAGATACGATAGGATTCGTGACGTTCCAGCGACGTGTTTTATATTCACGTTGATCAGCAAAGGAAAAGATTACATATAGGACAGATAAAACATGAAATTTGGCACAGACTTACACCTTTTGGTCTGGTGAAGTATTTTAGAAGGGTATCCCCAAACCCAAGTTCAGGAGGGTGACAGCTGCAGGGTGCGGCATTAGTGAATCATGCAACTTAATGTTTTGGATACATATTGATCGACATACTTCGAAAATTCATGTTAAGATGTATGTAATTCATGTATGACATTGAAACAGTCGTTCATGTTATAATGATTGAGGCTTTCTTGACTCATTTGAACCATTAACAATATATTCAGAGGAAAACGTCATGCTCCAGAAAACTAAGTTAATACTTCAGACCCGGAATAGGATATTTGATGTACCCCTTCGTGAAATAATCTGAAATTATTCAAATCACCCTAAGGAAGCTTTATGAAAAGTTTGGTGCCATCATCTGACTCAACCATAACCCCTTACCTAGCAGGTTTATCGGGGGGGGTCTCCCCTTGACGAGTAGAATCGTCTGGCGTTAGCCAGAGTAAAATTAATATGTTGCAAAATAGAGTGCTCGATGAAAGGTTAACAAAGACCAATATAAAACGTAACTTTCTTCTTCAGGTAGTCGTCATGCAATTCTCCAGTTCTACCGTTCACATTTTACTAAAAATTCTACTTTTTAGCAAGATAAACTTCTTAAATCTATCCCCTGCCCTGAGTGGACAATACCGAAAATATCCGACTGCTTACGAACCAACCATATTGCGGGATAACCGCATTCGAACTAGTCATTCCTATATCCATTTAATAAACCATGGTGCGTTGCACTGGGATAGAATACAACAATTGCAGCAATTAAACTAGCACTCAAGTGGACGGAAAACCGCACCAGGCATTGCGCAATCGTCGAATCTAATCAAATCAGTTAAATTCATCGCATGACCATCACACGTTTATCCCATGCTCACACATTCAAAACTTGAGTCATGCTTGGATCACATTTCTGATCACATCATGGATCATCTAACGTAAGAAAGCTGTGTTGATACATACAGCAGAATCGACTTGAGCCTAATTCAGCTAAACTGCAGACTGGAGGTCAGGTCAAGACTGCGTGTAATCTGCCACGAAATACATTCAATCCACTTGCCAAATTTGGCAAAAATCTTACGGTAAACACATGCTGATCCGCATTGCATCGCATTCGAGTGGGAAGTTACGTAACTGGTTTTTGTCATGCGACGTGCACAATAGGCCTAACATGGGGGCGTTCAAAACTGAAAACGTGTAAATTCCCACGCACAAGAGCAAGTATCGCGAAACTTTTTAAAATTTCCAATACATATCCAAAAGTATTTCCCCCCGTACTCCTCTTTTGATTTCTGGAGCAACGTTTTGAATGGTCTTAGATCCGAAGATGCAAGCTCAAGGCCCGATCAAATCGACCATTTTTTTTTCGCGTCACCGGAGCGATCATGAGTCCATTGGAAAAAGCTAGCGATGGTTTTGAGGGCGCGAAGCTTGGGACAGATTTGTTGCAAATAAAATAAGATTTATGAGTGCGTCTGAATAAAGTAGAACTGAAGAGGCAAAGTAGTGGGGAGTACGGAAGGGCAATCGAACCTACAATGATCGCATGGCCATTCTTCTAAAATATTCGAAGTCGATGAGTGATACATTTGACTTGCATGCATCCAAGCATGCATCCAGAATATCCTGACATACACCTTTTTAAAATTTCCCTCCCAAAAGACAGGCTTATGTTGCACCTCGATGAAACTGGCCTCTGGTGTTCGCCTTGCTAGACTGAATATCGATGGCTGATTGTTCAAGGAGGGGACCTATCGATCGTTGTTTGTTTCCGCGACAAATCGACGAATTATGTAATCGGACAAGCGCAACTTAAAATTTGTTAGTAACAACATTGATTAAGAAACTCGACAAAACAATGGAGGAAAAAAGAGCTCCCTCCTCACCTCTTCACGCCCATATTGAGTTCATCGGAGGAGAGTCTCTGCTGAGTCCCATCCATTTCCCGTTTCGCGACGCTTTGGCGTTTCAAAATAATTATGGGATCTTCACGGTGTACAAGGAAAAAGAATTGCACAGCTCGACTGACCATTGGCACTCTAACCTCTCTGTAATCGCTACTGCAAACTCTTTACACAATCTCAGACCATCCGTAGGCCTTTCAATAAATTTGCTAGCCTTTTTCGTAAATTACCTGCCTCCCAAAGGTATGGATCTACGAAAAGTCTCAGTTCTGATTCAAAATAACGCGCTCTTTATTGCTGTTATACCCGACGACTCGATTTACATATATTTTCTCAAGAAGAAGTCTGCTCTCTCTCTCCACAACACAACACTGACCCTGACACAGACACTGAACTTTACTCCCATTGGCTACCATACCGATTAATTAGTGTCTCACCATAGTACGTATTTCCGTCACACCCAATCCTCAACACCTTTGTCTCCAAAAAGAAGTTGAAAAAACCTTACCTCACGGTGGGTATTTTTTTGTTTTATTTTTTTGGACCGCGTGTTTAGATCATGCGGTCCAAACATAGTCGACCATCATGTATTTCCTAAATCTCACACAAGTAGCGACGCAATTTTCTAACTTAACGATATAACCGAGGGAAATGATCAGAGAAGATCTTTTGCTCGGAGAAAGGGTTTGCTGTCTAAAGTTGGCCGAATTTCAGCCCAAGTTTTGCATTCTTGGTCATTTCAATTGATTTTCTAACATTTCATGCGATATTTTGCAAATATATAGAAAAGTAAGAATAAATAAATATGATAGAAAAGTAAGAATAAATAAATAAGAGTAAGTATAGAAAAGTAAGTGGGCAACGTGCAATAAAATAACGTCCTTCAGCTGTCTAAAACAGCAGTTTTACCCTATCATGTTAAACTACGAAAGATTCGCCTGCACCGCAAGTTCTTCAGGATTTTCTCCTTGAGAGATGCTCAACTGACTGCAATTTTATCTTCCAACTTGGTTCATATTACGCAGTAACATTTCAACGCAACCAATACATGAATGTTATAAAAGTAAAGCCCGGAAGTAAAAACGTTTTCAAGTTGTAGCGAAGAAAAACATCACTTACAGAAGAGTGAGTACTCACGGGAGCATTCACAAGGGCGAAAAGGGCGAAAAAACAGGTTTGCATAAAGTTGAGACTATGCAAATTTTTTGACCAATTTACTTCAAGTTAAATTTGCATTTAATTTGCCATGGTTGCTATTTAAAATTTGCATCACAACGGGTTTGAAACTGAAGATATTTATACACGAGTTTGCCGCACTGCAGACAGGTTTGCTGCGAATCACGGCATTTGCAACTTTACATTAGGTGCAAACGTGGAAAACAAAGTCTTTGCAATAACTTTGCATCCTTGCAAACTAAAATGTAAGAATTGCAAACTTTTTTTTTTATCCGGTGATTGTGCTTCAGTTTTATGACTCCTTGACTAATTACGTTCAACCGAAAACTGATACACTACTAAGTCGTCGTCTGGGGTTTCCCCTACAAGTTCTGCGGGTTCCCCTAAAGGTTGTTCGATGAGTCGAACCGCAGTTTCACTAACAGCCATTTTTCTTGCCTACTGATTTTTCGGGCAAAAAACCTATACATAAGATAGAAATGAAAGCCCAGCTCAAAACTTTTAAATGAAGAGAGAATTTTCGGGGCATTGAAAAACACGAAAGCAGCTTTCAGACGTGATCCACAATCTACAGAAATGAAGCAACGTCATTGGCTCGTGGGAGTGCTGCGATTGGTTCACTATTTTAGCGACGCCCTCCGTGCGTCTATTCTTCAGTAGATCATGGCTAACAACCAATGAAAATGCTCGAAGAATGAAATTTATTGTAAAAAATAGATGTAGAAAACAATAGAAGATGTTTTATTTCTAATTCCGATGGAAATAAGTTGGACGCCATATCGAAGACAAACTATGACAGCATTCCTGTTCACACGACCCCGTCAAAGGTACCGTTGTCATATTCTATCTACAAATCGTTTTCAGATCACTCCAGTTGAAGCATCGTTTAAGAACCCAGTTTAATGGTAAAACATTTAACTCGTTAAATTCCGAGGAAATTGACGAAGCCGTTCAACATTTTTTGTTTTCAAACTTCGCGACAAAATACGCGCTTGATAAATCACTCTTCTGATTTTCTTGAAAAATAAAAAATCAACTTGATTTCATGTAAAAATTCAAACTTGTTGGTCAAAACGGCAAAAGTTTACACCGTATACTTAAGTTGGATATTTGAGGCGTTGGACTGAACGGAACTAATGATTAAAACGAGATCGCAAAAAACAGCTCAGCGAAATACAAACCCTTAAAATGCGCGACATTTAATACCCGCGACAATTAGTGACTGTGAGGAAATAAGCTGTCCAGTGAGTATTCTGTTTGGAACGGGAAGGTTGACGGTATGATTATTATTCTATTACGCCAAAATTTGAACGTATTTGTTTCACTGTCGAAAGCGGCTATGACCACAAGCTATACGATGAGACCACGTCATGAAATACATTCTCAGTAAATGATTTGATAAAGTAAGCCTCCGTGCTTTGTCGTGCTAGCAAAACTTGTCTACAATTTAGTTCTTTATCATAGACGGATCAGAACAAACCTATCTAACACAGTCAGTGGCACACCCAGGGGGGTTGGGGTCTTGGGCCCCTAGGTGCAGGGCGTGCGTGTTTTCAACATGTTGCCTAATTAATATTTTACCACAAAACAGTGTGTAACAGTCGGTATTAATTAAAGAGAAAATATATTATGAAGGGGTAATTTTCCCTCAAAAATGAACGAAATGAAAACGAAATCAAATGCGATTTAGAAGCTGTTTTTCAAAGTTAGTCAACTGAATTCCACTGTTGAACAATATCACAAGTTTTTAAGTTAAAATAACTTAGGAAATAATCGGAGAAAGATATTTTTTCTTATCTCACACTCTAGACACCCTAGAAGGCCACTTTACTATACCATTCAAGCCTCCCCTCAAGGAAATCCTAACTGCGCCGATGAACATTTCAATGAAACAGCCTGACAATTCGAAGTGAATCTGTGGAGGGCATCGTTTAACTATTTTCGGTCCGACACCTGAAATACAGGTCGTGAGAGAACTATGAAAACTCTTACCATTTTCACCAACTTCAATTTCGAACTTTGGTTCGAAACTAAGCTTTTTTAAATTTGCATCCAAAATTGAGTCAGAAAAGTGGTTTTTAGCGAGCGTAATATGTCAGTGGCGGCGTAGCAACGAACCGTGACATGAGGTCTAGGAAGAATTTTTCAATCATATTTAATTTCCAACTTTTCCGGGGCATAACGAGTTATACACAACCAGTAAATTAGCCGTTACTTCAAACAAAGCTTATTTCTGCAGTCTGCAGCAAAATATTAGGAAACAGGAGGTAAGCAAACAGTTTAAAAATTTGCAACACTTTTGAGAGTGAGAACAAAGTCATAGAATAACTTAGACTTACCAAATGATACACACACAGTTAAGGAACTGACTCCAGTCCATATCCTTCGAGCAAAGATGCTTTCCATCCAGTGACCAAAACGCGGAAAAAATAGGTAGCAAGTCTCCTTTTATTAAGTCAAAATATAACGTACAAAACAATGCCTTGCCAACTCTATTGAGGAACCGAACTCTTGCTAATATATATCTCGTTAAAGACGATTTCCGGTGATTGATTTAAACGCGGATAGAATGCATGAGAAGAGAGTCTCAAAATCATCGAGCAGTCATTCCAGCCATTTACTTTCCTTGTTCAAAACAACCTTTTAACAAGAAATCAGCCGGGCACAAACCAGAACTTCCATCTGAGTAGAAGTGACGCAGACGTAGGCTTCTTCGCAGTCTCTGAAATTCAAAACCACCGAATAATGACAATTTCAGTCGCGTCACGACTCACGAGAATTTCGCGCGCCCGGCCGGGGACAAAGTCGGCGTTGGTGCCCTTTCGGGATCCGCCCCAACGAAGTTTCACGTCAAGGCACTCCTTGGAAATTTTGAGATCATAAGAACAAAAATGGTGCACTTATTTCTGGCCGTCTGGAGGTATTTCTAGCCAAATAACTGAATCGTTAAAAGTGTCTACATCGTTATCAGCTATCAGTCTCAATTTTATGGATCATAACGTACATTTTATCATGATACTATAACTTCCCTTGCCACAATTGGGCGCCCCCTCTGAATCACGGGGCCCGGGCATATGTCCCAATCTGCCTCACGTCGGTATATGCCACTGGACAACTTATTAAGAATGGCCGAACATTTAAATATTCTTTCATGAACATCTTTTGGATCTTTAATCATTAACTTTTGTAGCTTAGTGGGTAACCACAGGTTCTTTTGAATTAATAAAACAAGAACGTAGTTAGAAATACGAATTTACGTGGACAGACTGGAATATTTAAAATACATGTAACCGAGTTCTGAGTTTCGACTGGCGCATGAGATTTGAGTTGGGATAAAACGTATTTCACATATAGCATCAGGCTGAGACTATGTCATTCATTTGCAATTACATTTGCAATTTCAAAACTCCTAAAACTGAGGTCTCATAGTGATGTTATAGAGTGAAACACGTTTTATCTCGACGAACATTTCCTGGGCTGCCGAAACTCCAAACAGGCTCACTGTCACCATTACAAAAAAGGTCTGTGAACCACCGCTGTACCTATGATAGTGTTCTGACCAGTATGGCCTCGCAATTGTGAAGAGTTTAAAACAAATGCCTACAATCCGTGAACGCCAAAATTAAACCAAAGACCCACGGACTTTGAACTACTTTAGCTTTCAATGTTTACTAAGAAGGCAGTGAAACCTAAGTGGTTTGTTACCAACCCAACATACTCTTCATAATCAAAACTGTGTTAAATTATGGCCTTGAGTGCGCTATGACTGATTGTTTTCCATCTACAGAGAAACTCGTTCAAGTAAGATTAAACGGTTGTAAAAGCAAGGGTAGTTAGTAATCGGTAGTAACTCTTTTGTTCCTATATTGTTCGGTTGAATTCTCGAACCACCAAGTAGCATTAAATTAACGTTCCTAAAAGCCAGGGGTAACTGGTCATCGCTAATACCGCCTTTATGATTACTTTATGATTACACGGTCCACTTTGGCTAATTCTGGCTAAGAGTTAACTCTTACTAACACCAGAAGATTTTACTCGTCACTGTAAGAACCCACAGTTACCAAGGATGTTAATTACTTTGAAATACGATGCCAAACTCGCAGCTAAGCACCGGTTTGTCATACAGATATACTAGTACTCACTTTCAAATTTCTAGTTGTCTTTTCTCTTCAAATGCCACGTACATGTTTATTCGAACTGAGTTGCGGAGCTCTACATGATACGACTCCTTGCTGCGGTAGAGAGACGACGTCAAAAGTACCTATTTTGCGTTCCCAACTCGGCGGAAATTAGATTCATTTCGAGGAAATAAGGAAGATGAAATTGAAAACTTCCAAGAAGATTTGCTAATGTCCGAAGAACACTTTTAACTTTCCTTTTGAGTTTTCTTAATTTCTTAACCTCGTGTTAGAATTTCCAAAATTCCTATTCTGTACTGAGAGTTGCTAGTGCATGATAAATGATCCTCGAAAAGCAACGCACTTCGTAATACAGGACCGGGGGACTATAACAGGAAGTAAACCGAAAGTCGCGGGTTCGAACCCTGCCGGGCCAAGTAGAGTTTTCTCTACTTGTCCGGTATGGTTCGTCACTCGGAGTGACATCCAATATTATCATAACAGGAAGTGTTAGGAAAATCAAACTAAAGAGGAACTTTGAAAATGTTTCCAAGAACATTTTCAAATTTCCGCGGAAATTTGCGATGTTTTCCAAATTTACAACATAGTCAATCAAATTCGAAAATTCAAATTAGAAAAACAAAGTATAAACCATAATCCGAAAATTAACATCTTGAAACTTGAGATATAAGTGGCCCGATTTATACTGGAGACGGATCATCCGTCTAGTATAAATACGGGAAGGACTATGAGACGAACTATCGGTGTGTATCGGTGTAACTATCG